>APFE031149672.1:63675-104812 GCA_000404065.3 Pinus taeda
TAAGACTTGCTTAGGAAGCTGGTATAGGTAATGATAGGCCTACACCGACTGCAAATAATCAAGGTGACGATATTTTTTGTGTAACAGTAGTTATTTTTGTTTTTTTTATATTTTTTTAATAGAGTTTTCATTAAAAAAAAAAATTAAACAAATCATGATCTTCTACATCAATACTACCATTAATGTTATTATGGTATTATTGTACATCATTAATATTTGTTGTTGTTAGTGTAGAAACTCGTTTATATCTTGAAAATCAATGTTTTGTGTATTATTAGTTACTATTAAGGCATGATTCTAGCAATATATTTTCTTGTTGATTATTATTAGTTTAGCATTGACCAATGCAAGTTATAATGTTTAACTTTGAAAAACAAATATTAATTTTTCAATATTATGGAAAAAATTAATTTTCAAACATTTGATTGGACCATAACATAACTTTAAAGGTCTTATTGCAACTTTTGTGTCATCCTGATAATTGGCTAACTGGCTCAGTGCACATATTTTTTCCATAATTTTGGATGTAGTTGCAAAATTTATGCCATGATTTTTAAATATTTGTGCACTATTTTTTTATTGTTAAGCTTCATATGAAAACTACCTAAAATTAAATTCCTTCAAAATATTTTATACTCAACTAAATAGCCTATTTACCTTCATTTATTGTCCACCATAATTTAAGCAAGTATTTGCATAAAAAATGCATAGGGACAAGATGGAAATAAATATACTTACTAGAGTTACTTCCTACCATTATGTTTTTGTTCAATGCTTTAACAAGTAGGAGTAAAAGTGTAAATACACATTCTTAGTAGTGGTTACTACCGGCCAAAAATTTATGCAAGTCCTTGTGCCTTAATAGGAAATTAAAAGATCGAGGCTTTTCATATTTGAACATAAACACATTTTTTTATTGATTATAATTCTTTTAAGGATATAAAAAATAATAATATTTTTTTATATATACTCAAAACAATATGACAAACCAAACAATATCCCCCAAACAAATAAATTCAACACCTATACTACATGGCTAAGCAGTTACATTAAGTAACCATCTACTTACAATTTTAGAATCTTAACTCACCGTTTGGATGCATATTTTTCTTATTTTAGAATTTTAGCTAACCGTTTGGATGCATATTTTTTTTTTGGTTTTGTCCTTCCATTTCTAAATGTTAAATTGCAGTTAATAGCATCATCACTTTAAGTTGCTATGTACTACACTATCAAAATGATGCTCATAGGCCATAACTCAAACATGGATTTGCTTATCTTGTGTTTGTTGAATGATCATCCCCAAGGTTGTTTGATGATCAAAAGAGATACTTGTTTGATGATCGAAAGGGATACTTGTCGTGTTGGGTGGATATTCCAGTTGTAGCAATGGGACTAGAATGGTTGCTTCTAAATTTTTGCCTTTATTCTTTGGTGCACCTTCATGTGCACATTCATCTTCATCTTTCTTAGAGTCCAGTCTCAGTAGTTATTTTCTTTTTTTGATTGTTTTCGGTCATAAGGATCCTTATCATCTCCCTCAAGAGTGGTGGTGCCTGTCATCTAGGAATCTTTGGATACAGAACCATTTGATGCAAATGACTAGTTAACAAATATTGATATCTCAATATAAAGTTCTTCATGCAGACCAATTCAGGCAAGCTTTCAAGCGGTTTCCAGCATGGAGGAAGAACCTTAACGATAACTGGGCTTTAGTTTTTGGTTCAGTTATTTATTGTGCCTCATTGTCTTCATCCTATGGCAGTCATGAATGATATAGTCAGGGTTTCTACTTATTATGCGACAATTTGTCATGTGATGCTATTATCTGTGACGATGTTACGTGTATTGTAATTATGATATAATTTTATCTTTTTTTTATCTAATGTTAAGATGTTTGAATTTGAATTTTGTAAATTTATTAATATAAAAAGAAAACATATTATTGAATGGTCTAAGAATGGCGAGCCAATTAATGTAGGATTATAAATGAAAACTCCATAGATAAGAGCAAACAAGATATTGAATTTAAAAAAAATAAAAAATTAATCTAAATATTTTTAAAAATTATATTTAATTTAAAAAATTTAAGAGATGATTTGTATTCAAAATATTTTAAAATTTGAATATATATATATATATATATATCCTTTTCCACTTTTTAATTTTAAAAGTGAAAATATATTTTATATTAAAATAATTTTCTGAAAATTAATCATATATCCATACTATTTTATCTTACGTGACTATCATCAAAAGATTTCTTACATTAAAAAAGTGAATAATTTAAAAGTTATATTTTTCTAACAAATATTCTAATATTGCAAAAACTTTTATGGTCTATTATTATTATTTTTTTAGTATCAAGAGAAAAACAACATCAAATATCAAACATGTTTACACCATACAAAGGAGATACCAAAGCTCAATATATAATGAACGTGAATTAACTTTACACCCTCTCTACACCCTCAAACATGTTTACACCATACAAAGGAGATACCAAAGTTTCAATATATAATGAACGTGAATTAACTTTATACCCTCTCTACACCCTCTTATATATATGTATATATGAAAACAAAATGCACAAACATTTTCATATTAGCCATTAAAGAGCTGGAGTTTGATATGGATTTGGAGGTGTATAATTACCTTTATTTAAACTCAAAATATTATTGAATATAATTTCTTAAACCCAAAAAGCCAAGGTTTAAACTAGCATACTCTGAAGTAAGGGAAACTGTAATATCCCAAACTGTAATATCCCCTCCATTGTTGTAATGTGTTTCTTTTTTTCAGACTGAGTTACGTTAGTAGGAAGGGCGGAAAATCCACGAGGTACATTGAAATGTTTATGTAAGTAAATAAATAATTTTATTGATAAATAAATAAATGGAATTGAAAGTATTTGGGAATGAGAAACTTAAATTTGAGATTCTTGCCAAATAAAGAAAAACTAAATTCTCGTGAGTAAATGAGATTGAGATAACTTTTCCATGATAAAGATTCTAGATACTATTTAATGGATATAATGGATAGGACAGAAAATCTATTAAATTGCGTAGTTGGGGAAAGATGCTAAGCCCCGATAAGCATAAAGCGCAGCATGAGAGAAGATAGGGATTTTAAGGAAAAGCCTAGGCAAATGGACGTTGAGGGGCACAAAAGCGGGACAATGCTAAAGGAAAAATTGGTCATGAAGAAAGGTATAAAATACCTATTGAAGGAATCAATAGAGGCTCTTGATACCCTTGCAAGTAAATCTCTGTTTAGAGTTAAACTGGAGGAACTTAGTTCAAAGTTAGGTGGATCAAACAGGTGTAAAATTCTCAAGTAAATTCCTAACAATGATGTTGGTTAGACTATTTGCTATGTTATCTTATTTTATCTTATTTCTTTGTTCACTGTTAGGTTATCTATCTTATTTTTCTATAGGTGGGTAGATACATGTAGATATCAATGTCATATCTTATTTTTCTGTATGTGAGTGGTATGCTATTGTTGCTAGAATGTTGGTAGTAGGCATTCAGGTTATTTAATAATTGGTTCTGCAGTTATGAGAAAGGGATATCCTGTGATTATAAATTTCATTGTTTAGAGACTACGCGCACTTTGAGATTTTAGAGCCTGCGTGTTCTCTAAAATTTTAAATATCGCATATCTTCTTTGAATTTCAAATTGTATACTGACTCTACAACGGTTGTGCGTGTCTTTTCAAGCTAATAGAGTAAGTCATTTATAGCCTAATCTTAATACCGTGATATGAATATAGTAATTATCAAACCAGTGGGTCTGAAAATTGATATGGTTGTTAATAGGAAATTGATATGGTTGTTAATAGGAAGTAATTTGTCATTTATGTTGATGGCATGAGATTGGAAGGTAGAGCTAAGGCGTTACTCGTTATAACGAAAACCTTAATTGCGAGTTAAAAGTAGATATGTTAATTTTAGGTGTCAAATTTCATTTACAGTAGAAAGACATAAATAGGATAAAGGAACTAAGCATAAGAAAACCTTATAGGTAATATAGATAACATTTAAGGAAATGAAGGAAAGAAAGAGAAGTTAGGAACGGGTGATTTCTTTGAATAAAGAAAACTATAAATTAACTGTTGGAACCCAAACCAAAACCTTGGATTTCTCAGAAAAATTATTCAACCATATTATGGTGCGAGTTAATTGATAAGGTGAGGTTAGTAATAAAATGAAAAATAAAAAAAATATAGTAGCCAAATGACCAATTGTATGTTTTTCTACTATTTTTTTCCAACGGTTACGATAGTGATCGAGCCATTAACAAAAAAAGAAGACACTATACACAACAATACTCATACCAAGTAAGCAAACAAATACAATTTCTAGTAGAGATACTAGTACACAGTAACATACAAAACAATGATAAGAGACAATCATTTCATTTATCTCAATACAAGAATATATGATGAACTAGATAATAACAAAACAATGATTACACCAGGAAAAATATATTATGAAACTAGAGCAAAAACATCGATACATGAATTCGACATTTGAGGCGAAATAGAAGAAGGAATTATATGAATATATGCACATTTTATATTATATAAACTTCATCGCAAAAATTAACATCAGGAACTCCAATATGTTTGGAACAACAATGTCGGCACAATCATTATAATTTACAAAATACACTTAGGTCTTTTACAACATCTGAGAATCTAAGCTCTATAACCCAGTAACTAGGGGTCTACACCCTTAGTAATTAGGGCCTACAGAGTTTCACAAGTTTAGGAAAATAATAGTAAAGAAAATTTTGGCATTCGAACAAGGGATTACAGACTAGACTAAGAGAATTCCAAGATGGAATTACCTCGACCCTAGGAGTTTCCACATTCAAAATAACGATAAGGTTTGTATTATGGACAAAGCCACCAGTTGTCAACCATCCCAGCAGAACTGGTACGAAATGAAACCCCATCAGAGTAAGACTTGGAACAAAACTCCACGAGGGGAAGCATTAAAAATTATTGCAGGGTCTCGCTTCCATAGGGACATAATCGTAAGAAGAATCACATCCAATTACTACCTTCTAGACATAAGAGATCGGGTATGAAGTAGTGTATAATAAATCTCAAGGGAAGTATTCATAGAAAGGGAGATGAATTAACTCGGGACAAAAAAAAATTACCTGTTCAACGCAAGAGAGAAATTGAGGGTGTTTGCGCCATTTAAACCTACATCATGAAGAAAAACCCAACTATGTTTAACAATTGATGAAGGGAAAATCTTTGTCGACAAGAAAAAGAAACTATAATAGCAAGAATTTTACATAATGGAATGAACTAGCCCATATTGCATTATGGAACCACTAATTAAATTTAGTAGAGAAATATGGTGCCAAAAGATAATTGTAAAGAATTTTTGTAGCAGCTCATCAACCTCCCTTCAAGTCTCCTGCATAATCAAGGGAACCATTATGGATTTGAAACCCTCGATTGGAAGCACAACACTCCTACTTAAAAGAAAACAACATATAGCATGAAAATGGTTTGAACAAAGAAAAATAAATTACTTGGAATGAGCGAGAATTTAACTAGGGAAGGAGACCCCATTATGAGAAGTAGTCCTAAAACCATCAAACAAAAAGCTAGGGTGCCAGCTACTGGAGAAAGGAGGTGACCCAGAAAAGGAAAGGAAATAGAGTGTTGAAAAAATTAGAGAACTCCTCCTGGAAATGCCACTTAAGAAGAGCACTATGACTCATCCAATAAAAACCTGTGACCTGTAGGCTAGGAAGAATGATGAGTGGAGGGAGAGTGGCATTTTGTTTACCTCCATGACCTCTATACGCTACTATAAATACATGCACAAAAAACGATTCCAGAACGGAGTTGCAAAGACACTAGGCTAGAAAGGTGGCAAAGAGAGCAACATAATGACCAAAGGTGTACCGAATTGAGGGATTAGGGTTATGTTAAGAGATCGCAACCCTTTATTTACCAAAGGTCATGGCCACCATTGAAAATTTACCAGATGATCACATGCACCCATGTGAAGGAGGAAAATGAGCAACTGTGGTGTGAACCCTTCAAAGCCCAAGGTAGAGCATGACAGCCAACACTAAAATAAAATGCACAGAATTCATATAGTTATATAACTTGAATGGGTAATATGTGACTATAATTATTATGAAATTCCATGTGTTAGTTAATGGAAATGTGACACTATGCATAGAAGTACCAAAACCTTTGGAAAATAACACCCATGTAATCTCTAAACATTATCCCATCATTATGGTGTTGGCACTTAAACATGGATTCTGTTAAACATAAACATGAAGTCTACCATAAAATGATGGAACCTGAAATATTGAAAGGAAATAAAAGAGGCACAAAATCAGAACAATCTGAAAGTGGGGGGCAGCCTAATATAAAATATCCAAGAACACAGAAGAAGAAGAAACAAAAAGAGCTAAAAGGGGAATCTCGAAAAATTAAGCCCCCAACTTTTGATGGGGAGAAAGAGGAGGATGGAGAAGCATGGCTACTTAATATGACTAAATATTTCCAAGTCTATGAATACGAGAGAAATTTAAAGGCTATATTGGTCATTTATCAACTGCAAGGTAAAGCTGCTCTCTGGTGGGAGGAAGTTAAAAGTGTGCATCTATTGGAGGAAAAGATAGTACCTGTGAGGAATTCCAGAAGCAATTTAAAAATCTCTACTTAAGTGAATGTTAGTATGATGACCGTGTAAAGGAGTTCCATGAGTTAAGGTTGGGACAATTAACTAGGGATGAAGTTATGGTAAAGATTACCAATCTATTGCGGTATGTTCCCTATATCAAAGAAGAAAAATCCAAGGTACAATAGTTTGTGAACTGTTTTCCCACTGTCTACAAGGAACAAATTGAGTTTGACAATCCTAAGGCAATGGATGAAGTAGTAAGAAAGGCGAGGTTGTGTTATCAGCAATTTAGGAATAAGGGTGAAGGCCCCAAGTTTTGGCAGAATAAGGACAAAGCCAAACCCGTAATTAGGGTAACACAACAGAAACCTGACTATCTTAGAAACTTTGGAAAGGACCATAAATGGAAAAAGGCCATCAAGGGAAATGTAAATCATCCAACACACTCTCAAGTTGGATCAAAACCTATGGATCTAAATAGTAAAATGATTAGTAGGGGTAAAGAAAAAGAACCCCAACAGTGTTGGGGGTGTGGTGAGCCTCATCTATTGAGGGATTGTCTGCATAATCCCATATATATCCAAAATATACAAGTTCTCCATGAAGTCACCATAGTGAATGATATTGCTAGAAATATGCTAAGGATAAGTGCAACCTTGGGGATAGGAATGGGGAACATCAATCAACAATGATTGAAATTGAAGGGAGAAAATATAAGTTGTTTAGAAAAAATAGTCAGTTGTTTGAATTAGTAGGACAAACTCAAAGAATCCAAGGCATACCAAAAACCATATCAATCAGACAAATTTCAGCCTTACAAATGAAAAAGAATGCACGTAAGGGGCGTTAATTATTTATGGTTCATGTAGAAGTAGATGAACAACAAGGAGAAGAATCAAAATAGATACCGATACCTTACTAGTTATTAAGGAGTTTCATGATGTTTTTCGAGAAGAAATTCTAGGTTTTCCACCCCACGGAGATATAGATTTTTCCATCGATTTGGTACCTGGTGCAGCCCCAGTGTCTAGATCCCCTTACCGAATGATTCCACTTGAATTACTGGAGTTGAAAGTGCAGCTATAGGAACTATTGGACAAAGGCTATATTAGGCCTAGTGTGTCACGATGGGGGGCTCATGTGTTATTTTTCAAGAAGGATGGCACATTTAGGATGTGCATCGATTATCGACAATTAAACAAGTTAACTATTAAAAAAATATCCATTTCCTCAGATTGATGATTTATTTGATCAAGTAAGAGGGGAAACCATGTTTTTCAAAAATTGACTTAAGGGCCGGGTATCATCAATTGAGAATAAAAAATGAAGATATTTATAAGACAACTTTTAGAACTAGATATGGTCACTACGAGTTTGTAGTGTTACCATTTGTGCTTACTAATGCCCCAACAACTTTTATGTGCCTGATGAACATTGTATTTAGTAAATATTTGGACAAATTTCTGCTAGTGTTTATAGAGGATATTCTAGTATATTACAAAGAAGAAGAAGAAAATAAAGAACACTTAAAATTGGTATTGAAAACTCTAGGGTAACATCAGTTGTATGCCAAATTTAGTAAATGTGAGTTTTACAAAAATAAAATACAATATTTGGGTCACGTCATTTCAAAGGACGAAGTAGTGGTTGATCTAGAGAAGGTTAGGGCCATGGTAAACTGGTCCATACCAAAGGATGTCGCTGTTGTTTGATAATTTATGAGAATCATGGGATATTACCACATATTTATAGAGGTATTCTCGAAACTAGCATATCCTATCACACCTTTATAGAAAAAGGAGTAAAATTTGAATGGACTACCAAATGTCAGGAGAGCTTTGATAAGTTGAAGCATCTACTCATAGTGGCTCCCATCTAAAAACTTGCATATCCAAATAAAGAATTCAGAGTTTGCACCAATGATTATAAGGAGGGGCTAGGGTTATTTTTAATGCAATACAATTCAGTGATAACTCATGAGTCTAGAAAGTTGAAAACACATGAAAGGAATTATGTTGTATATGATTTGGAGCTAGTTATTGTAATACATGAATTAAATATGTGGAGGAATTATTTGTTAAGGAAGAAGTTCACTCTGGTAACCGATCATATCAGCCTAACATACCTATTCATCCAACCATATCTCAATGCGAGGCAAGCTAGGTGGATGATGTTTCTTAATGAGTTTGATTTAACTTGACATTAGACAAATAAAAGGGAAAGAAAACAAGATAGCAGATGCTTTGAGCAGACATGCCTACACTATGATGGAAGTGTTTGTTAGCAATGTTAGTACATATTTGATAGAACAAATTAAAAATTCAATAACTAGTGACCTTAAGTATTCAAAAATTCAACAAAAAAATATAGTAAAATAACATTTCTGGTTATGTAGAAATCAGTATTTTACCAATGTAACTACCTTGAAATAAATGATACTATATGAATATCATAAGAAACCATACGCAGGACATCCTAGCTACCAAAAGATGATTACAACATTAAGAAAGAATTTCTTTTGGGCAGGTATGAAGAAAGAGGTGGCTGAATATTTATCAAAATTCTTGAGTGTCAACAGGTGAGGGCTGAACATTAACACCCTACCTGGTTTTCCAATCCCCTACTTATCCCTGATTGGAAGTGGGAAATAATTTATTTATATTTTATCATGGTTCTACCAAGGACCAAGAGGCAACATGACTCCATCATGGTAGGGGTAGACACCTTAAGTAAGGAATCTCATTTCATACATGTACTATCTACTTATGACACAACACAAATTGCTAATATCTTCATGAAGGAAAATTTTCGATTACATGTAATACCCGAGATGATAATGTGAGATAGGGATGCCAAATTCACCTCAAAATTTTGGAAGGCATTACTTAGGGGCATGGGAACTTAGGAAAATTTCAGTACTGCATATCATCCTCAAGCCGATGGGAAAACTAAGAGAACCAATTAGATTTTAGAGGACATGCTAAGGATGTATGCCATGGATAGGCCTACTAGATGGGAATAATTTCTACATTTAGAAGAATTTTCGTATAATAACAACTATCAAAAGTCCATCAAAATTAGTTCTTTTGAAGCCATGTATGGCCAAAAATGGTATACACCTCTCAGTTGGAGTCAACCGGAGGATAGACTGATCCTAAGGTCGGATGCCTTATAGGAAATGGAGCAAATAACAAGGAGAATTCAATAGAACATTAAAATTACGTAGGATAGACAAAAGAGCTCTGTAGACAAAAAAAGAACACACAAGGAGTTCAAGATTGGAGATAATGTTTATTTGAAGTGAAACCAAGGCAAAGTACCTTAAGAATGAAAACTTGTCCAAAATTAACACCATGATTTTGTGGTCTGTTTGAAATTCTAAACATAATTAGACTCGTAGCCTATCAATTAGCATTACCAAGTCATATTAAAGTTCATAATGTTTTTCATGTATCTTTACTTAAGAAATATGTACATGATAACTCTCATAAAATTGACTGGAAAATGCTACAAGTGGAACCTGAAGGAGAATTTCTGGAAAAACCTCTATTTATCCTAGACCGGAAAGAGATTTGGCTTTGGAATTGAGTTGACATTCGGGTTAAAGTGAAATGGAAACATTTTACTCCTGATGAGGCTTCATGGGAGCGAGAAGATGATATGCAGAAGAATCATCCAACACTATTCCATACTGAGGAAACTGGGAAATAAACATCGGGAACAGTGTGAATTAAAAGGGGGGAATAATGTAATATCCCCTCTATTGTTGTAATGTCTTTCCTTTGTTTAGAGTGAGTTATGTTAGTAGGAATGGTAGAAAATCCATGAAGTACATTGAAATGTTTATGTAAGTAAATAAATAATTTTATTGATAAATAAATAAATGGAATTGAAAGCATATGGGAATGAAACACTTGAATATGAGATTTTTGCCAAAGAAAGAAAAACAAAAATCTCACTGGTAAATGAGATTGAGATAACTCTTCCATGATAAAGATTCTAGATAAGATTTAATGAATAGGAGAGAAAATCCATTAAATTGTTTATCTGGGGAAAGATGCTAAGCCTGGATAAGCATAAAGTATTGCGAGAAAGAAAAGCGGGCTTTTAAGGAAAAGCCTATGCAAGTGAACATTGAAAACCACAAAAGTGGGATGTCACTAAAGGAAAAATTGATCATGGAAGAAAGGTATAAAATACTTATAGAAGGGATGAGTAGCGGTTGTTGATTTCCTGGGAAGTACATCTTAGCTCAGAGGTGAACTAGAGGAACTCAGTTCAAGGTTGAGTGGATCAAATAGATGTAAAATTCTCAAGTAAATTCCTAACAATGATACTGGTTAGACTATCTACTATGTTTTCTTGTTTCTCTATTCACTATTAGATTATTTGCTATGTTATCTTATTTTTCTATAGTTGGGTAGATATATGTAGATACTGATGTCATATCTTATTTTTCTATATGTGAGTGATATATGTACCTATATGTGAGTGATATATGTACCTATTGTTGCTAGAATGTTGGTACTAGGTGTTCAGGCTATTTAATAATTGGTTTTGCAGTTATGAGAAAGGGATTCTATGATTATAGATTTCATTGTTTAGAGACTACACGCTCTTTGTGATTTTAGAGCCTGCACGTTCTCTGAAATTTTAAATATCGCATATCTTCTATGAATTTCAAATCGTAGATTGACTCTACAACGATTGTCTATGCATTTTCGAGATAATAGAGTAAGTCGTCTACAACCTGATCTTAATACTATGATATATGAATACTTAATTATCAAACCAGTGGGTCTGAAAATTGATATGGTTGTTAATATGACATAATTGGTCATTTTATGTTGATGGAGTGACATTGGAAGGTAGAGCTGAGGCATTACTCGCTATAACGAGAACCTTGATTGCGAGTTAAAAGAGTTAAAAGTAGATATATTAATTTTTGGGGTCGAATTTCTTTTACAACAAAAACACTTAAATAGGATAATGGAACTGGGAATAGTAGAACCTTACAAGTATTATAAATAACAATTAAGGGAATGAAGGAAGAAAGGGCGGTTAGGAAGGGGTGATTGCTTTGAACCAAGACAGCTGTTAATTAACTGTTGGAAACCAAACCAAAACCATGGATTTTTGGAAATAATTATTCAACCATATTATGGCACGAATTAATTGTTAAAGTGAGGTTAGTAATAAAATGAAAAATTAAAACAATATAGTATCCAAATGACCAATTGTATGTTCTTCTCCTATTTTTTTTTGAACAAGTAAAATAGTAACTGAGTTATTAACTAAACAAGGCGCGCTGCATGGCAACAAGTCCCTGCCTTGAGCTGGGAAAAGAAACATCGTACGCAACTTCTGTGAATTCAGCAAGTTCCAGCATAAGTACGACCAACAGCCAGCAGCATCCTAAGCAGCTTCTGTCAATTCCAGCATAAGTACGACCAGCAGACAACAGCATCCTAAGCAGCTTCTGTCAATTCAACAAGTTGTTCTGTTGGTTCAACATAAATACCACCAGTAGCACTTGAAGCAGCGGCTTACATGATGGAGATGCAGTAGATCCAGCCATAGATCTATCAGTTCCAGTTGTTCTAGTTGTTGATTAAGCTTTTGACTCTGTTCATTATGATGAGGGTCAATGAACTCTGATCTGGGCAGCAAGGCCTATTGGGGCTATAGCAATTTGCCAGAGGGAATAAAAAGTTCAATGCCTCTTGGGCTGGAATACACGTTTTCCCTGAACCTACACCACTGGAAATTGACCCAGCAAGCTAGCAATTGAGGCTATGTGCTGTAGGTGAAACTCCCCTGGCATGGTTGAGCAGAACATTTACTGTAAAATGACGTTGTGGGGAAATGAATGGCAAATAAATGTGTTCATGACAACTCTGTTTTTATTATTTTAATAAGCAACCAAAAAATGGCTTGCATTCAACCTTAAGAAACCTAGATACTGATCACAGCATTTGCCTTCTATTGGTTCAGCATAAGTACCACCAGCAACACTTGAAGCAACGGCTTACGTGATCGAGATGTGGAATTCTTGCAAGGTGGGTTGGTTGAGGTTTGTTCTAGGAAAATGTGTCAATTAATCTTGTGAGGTCGTAGCAGTGGAATTCTTGCAAGGTGGGTTGGTTGAGGTTTGTTCCAGGGTTTGTTCTCATGGACCTTGAGCCATGAACCATGGACAATGTGATATCATGGAACTTGAGCCCAGAACCATTGAAAATGTGATATCAGGCCCTTACGGTCAGGTATTCAGGCCTAACAACTTTGTTTTCGACCAGTTTGGACGTGGTAACAACTGGTCCAAGGACCAGTGTGGAGGAAGAATTTCTTTATCACTTGGTGATGCAAAATACAGAGACATGGCAACAACTGCGCCAAGGGCCAGTGTGGAGGCAGAAGCTCTTTATCACTTGGTAATGCAAAATACAGAGACATGGCAGACATTGATTTTGAAGGTTCAAGGTGAAGAATGAGAAACATATTTGAACCAGTGACCACCAGAAGCAATTGTTTGCCTGCCAACGAAGAAATGGTTGGTATAGTCCTGCCAGTTTGAGGAACTATTTGAACTAGTAACCATGAGAAGCAATTGTTTGCCTGAAATGATTGGTATAGTCCTGTCAGTTTGAGGCACTATATATGTAGTATTAATGTGTTTCATGTGCTGGGAGGGGTTGATGGATTACCTTGGAAACAGGGTGAGGCACCAGGCATATTAAAAAGCGTAGCAAAAACATATGGATTGCCATGGTTGAATACTGCACATTCTGCATTATAGTTTTAGCTAGTGCATGAGATGCACACAATATACAACATATACAAGTACACAATTATTGTTGGAATTTTTTCCTTTCTTCTTCATCCATTCAGATCAAAGAGGTCTATTGGACATTTCAAAACACAAGCAAGCATACAAGCCACAGTGAGAATGTGGATCATGAATAAGAGAAGAGTTATGTCGAAGCCCTAAACATAGCCAGCTCACAATTAAAATAATCAAGCATACAATTAGGGTTGGATGAGTCTTTCACTTTTCACTCATTACCATGACCTTCACTGGCTATTACGCTTGAATACTAACTGTCCAGTCTACATTTAGTAGTTATGAAAATTAGGTTTCAACTTTCAAGATCAAGGTCTATGACTAAGCATTTAGGTAATCTGGAAAATGCAAGCTAGAGAAGGGTAACTATATACCCATAGTATTCAGTGTGCAAATTTGAAGTGCCCAGATTGAATTCAAATCACAGAGGGAAAAAATAGAGAGAGGGAGAGAGAATCATAGCTCATCCTTCAGGCTTTCAAGTTGAGTAAATACAAAATTAGAGAGTGGTAAAACCTCAGATTTAAGTAAATACCGAGAGAGATCTTTCCCTTGTTTCACCATCTGGTCCACCTGCAATTTATAATACCATATAGATTTCATATAAATTTCATAGCAAGACATGATGAAAAATCACTAACAGTGTCTAATTGCTAGCCCAAATGGAAATGGAAGAGTTTAGTGCAAATCAGTAAGATAGCTGAACCCAAATTTTATGAGAAAATGAAGCTGAAACATGAGACTTTTTCAAACCTTGCAAATAGGGAACAATAAAAATATGTTTCCGTCAAGATTGTTTCACAAGTTCCACACATGTTTCCAGATCCTTTGAAAGACTGAAACTGTTTAGGAAAACCACCTTCTTTGTTGATGGTGTATGACTGAATAATAAGGCAACAATTGACCGAAGTGAGCACTTTTGTTGCTGCAGAGAATTTTGAATCATTTTCTAATTTTTAAGGAGCTTGCCTCTCGTGACATTGTCTATTGCAAAATTCAAATCAATTCCAACAATAAATACTCTAAGGGATAATGGAGAACTCGCACTTGCAGCAAAAATACTAAATTCTCAGTAATTAATTACAAAGCATTGGAAAATTTCGATTTACTAATTTTAACTAAGGAAAACTAAAGAATTTCCCCAAGTCAACACTAAGATCAAGTAAGACTGTGCGCATTTGTTGAAACTTGGATGCGTGTATATCCTGCTCCAATGTAAGCAGTGAAAGAATGACCATATATTCACAGATGCGTTCAATTAGGGTATTCCAAGTTTATGGAATTGTGAACTAAACCTGATCTAGTTTTCTTCTGTATTTGGAACTACAACTAAACAATTTTATTTAAATTGTGCACTGCTCTTGAAATAATAACAATGTTTAACACAACAATTTATGCTTTGTAAAGATCATCATCGAGAAAAGGAAATTGAGAAGTGTGCCAACATCTGCATCTTTCTTCTGTATTTGGAACTACAACTAAACAAGTTTATTTAAAATGTGCGTTTCTCTTGAAATAATAACACTGTTTAACACAACAATTTGTGCTCTACAAATATCATCATTGACAAAAGTAAATCAAAAAATGTGCCAACATCTACATCACAACCTGCACATTAATTGGAGACAAAATGTAATCAATGCCTATATGACTTGACTAGCTTCCTTTCATCAGTCTCTATTGCACCGATACAGTTGTTTGACTACCATAAATGTTAATTTTGAAGAACTTTGAAACTCTTTCAAAGATATACAAAAGTAGAGGAATCACAAGTATGCAGATAGCTCAAATGGGGGTAATGCACCACTTCAAATTTGCATTTTCTAAAACATTCTTGGCTTAATACTTGGAGAAAACAATGACTATGGATGTAGATCTGCCTTTAATAGGGGATAGATGTGGCAATTATGTAGTCTATTCAGTAGCTGAAGAGGATGGATTAGGCATTGATACATGAAAAGGATTCGAAATTAAACCCATCAGGCAAAGCTAATAGGTCTACTCAACCCCAAGGAATTGTGTTGTTGTAAGAGGGAGTATAAATTTATCTTCTTGTTCCTACTTTGTTGATAGTTGGGAGTTTCTTTGTGAATCTAATAGTCATTGAAAAGGGCTTTGAGCAGATACTTGTGGAATTCCTGAACCAGAGACAACCTTGGTCTAACAATTTGTGAATCTAATAGTCATTGAAAAGGGCTTTGAGCAGATACTTGTGGAATTCCTAAACCAGAGACAACCTTGGTCTAACAATTATATATTCGATGGAAAAACAAAAATGCAAAACATGTGCTCGGGTACTTGAAGGGCATAGTGTACTTTGGACTGAGATATCTTGATGATTGATATTTTTCTAATACCCAGCAACTAATTTGAACATAATTATGAGATACGAAAACTAGAAACTGAACCGTGAAATTCACTGATCAAATATACTCGGTATGCTAACAAAATTGAACTGGAAAATAAATTTACAAAGACACAGGCACAAAATTAACAAAACAACAGATATACCCTAGAAACTCCAACTGGAGAAAACCTGCTAATTTGTGTGTTTTTATCGATTTCCTTGGAAAATTCTCAGTAATTAATTACAAAGCATTGGAAAATTTCGATTTACTAATTTTAACTAACGAAAACTAAAGAATTTCCCTAAGTCAACACTAAGATCAAGTAAGACTGCGCATTTGTTGAAACTTGGATGCGTGTATATCCTGCTCCAATGTAAGCAGTGAAAGAATGACCATGTATTCACAGATCCGTTCAATTAGGGTATTCCAAGTTTATGGAATTGTGAACTAAACCTGATCTAGTTTTCTTCTGTATTTGGAACTACAACTAAACAATTTTATTTAAATTGTGCACTGCTCTTGAAATAATAACAATGTTTAACACAACAATTTATGCTTTGTAAAGATCATCATTGAGAAAAGGAAATTTAGAAGTGTGCCAACATCTGCATCTTTCTTCTGTATTTGGAACTACAACTAAACAAGTTTATTTAAAATGTGCGATTCTCTTGAAATAATAACATTGTTTAACACAACAATTTGTGCTCCATAAAATTCGCTTATAATGCAAGTGCCAAAGTGCATGCTCAATTTCATGTGCTTCAGAAAAATGTTACCTGATCACAAAAATAGGGAACCATATAACAAATATCAAATTGAATATGTATCGAGTGATAAATCAAGTAGGTAACCTTCTCAGAGAGCTAGAGGTTAAATTGCTACAAAGAACATGTTGCTTGATGATGTGGCCAATTAGCAGATTAGTCCATATGCAAGTTCTGGAAGCATTTGCAAAAATAAAGAAGAGAACAATATTGGACGTGGTAATAAACAGACTACCAGGTGGTAATAAAAAGAAAAATTATATAAAAAATTATTAAATAAAATAATATAACGATTATAATATATAAAAATATAAAAGTAGCTACAGCTGGACTTCATGCTACCGCATGAATACCAAGTGTCACCAATGTCAACTTACATTCGCTGTATGTTCAACTGCGAGGTAAACTGCTCGCTTCGGACCTGCCGCTGCTTCTCTAGCCTCGAGTGAACAAAGCTTACGAAACCTTGTAAAACAAAAACACTCCTTTGCAGTGGTTTTTTGTCCATATATCATCAAATGGACACAACCGTAAAGAAATCTGCGTTCTGCTCTGCAACTATACATGTCGTTCTTTCTTTTTAGCATTATCGGACATTACAGAAACTATAGAAAAGCGGGCCAAAACTGAACCTGGAAATAAGAACGACCCGATTCAATCTTCAAGAGGCATCTTGGGCCGCGGTCATATGGAGAGCCTACTAGGCCGCGGCTGAAAGAGTTTCTCCTTCGTATGTGGTCACTGGAGGAGCGTATAAGAGCCGTGGGCGCTATTCAATTCCACAGAGCGGCATCTAGAGAGGACATGGGGAAGATTTTGAAGTATTCAATTCCATTAGTAATTCCACATTACGTCTGTGAACGTCCCTAGGCTGCTCATCTCTTCCGTCATGTTCCTCGAAGACCTGTAAGCGAATTCTTGAATTCAATACTTTAATTACCATCTAGGTTCTCTCTTTTCAGCAGTTTTTATAAATCCCGTTATTTTCATTGGTCTTAAGATTTTAATATCGGTTTTGATTTTGTGAACAGAAATTATAGGAATTCGAATTACGCGAGAGTAGGAGGCGCGAGCAACCAAGAAATAAATAGAATGGCGATGTAAGAATCTTAAGATTTTAATATCGGTTTTGATTTTGTGAACATAAATTATAGGCATTTGAATTACGCGAGAGTAGGAGCGCGAGCAACCAAGAAATAAATAGAATGGCGATGGAATTCTTACAGCCCCATCTCTTTGCCTCCCAATACCGCATGTTCAACGGCATGTGTGTGCCAGTCCTCTCTATAGAGTGGCATAGCTCGTCGGAAATTCCACTGCATTGTTAATATTTAGGATCTAAATGCTTAAATGATCTTTTTACTCTAATTTCAAAATCCTTTCACTGCACTTCCATAACTATATTGCATCTAGAAATAGAAACCCAAGTCGAACTTAGAACAGATAACCCAGTGGTTTGTTTTCCAGGCCTGGGGTAGTGTTCAGATGACCCAGCAAACCAGCTCACATTCAGATGAGAATGAACCAGGAAGATTAGTCAGTGAACGCATAT
This sequence comes from Pinus taeda, assembly GCA_000404065.3. Classification (NCBI taxonomy): domain Eukaryota; kingdom Viridiplantae; phylum Streptophyta; class Pinopsida; order Pinales; family Pinaceae; genus Pinus; species Pinus taeda. The sequence goes on from APFE031149672.1 coordinate 81,852, forward strand.
GCCTCTTCGTAGGCCGAGCACAGGGGCTGGGCTGGGCTGAATGGAGCCACCGGATTTTGGAGAAATGGGGCAGCGTGCGGATCGAACCTGCGACAGGGATATAACCTATTAGGGTAGAACCCACTAGTATTGCACCCGTAGCTCCAGATATAGTACCATTTGTGGATGTAGGAGCAGTAGAGATAGAGACTTCAAAAACGGAAGAGTAGGGAGGAAAAACGGCAAGCGAAGCAGGGCCATAAGAACCCGTTCAAGGACTGCTGCTTTTTCGACTGCTTAATTGACTAGATAAACTTCTGCAGGATCAAAATGAAGAGAATAATCATAAGAACCCGTTCAAGGACTGCTGCTTTTTCCACTGCTTAATGGACTAGATAAAGTTATGCAGGATCAAAATAAAGAGAATAATCAAAGTAATAAAGAACAGAAACTCCTGCTACTGCTGGTGACACCTCCCGCCATGCACGGACACCTGCAGTACATGCTGCACAACACCTGGTAACATGCATGCTCAAATAGCCTAACCTGCAACCCTACAAACGATTGTGCTGATAATCCAAATTAATGTCAACATTAATATCAAACCGTTGACGGTTAGTAATAATAAATAGGGCCTGGTAATAATAAACAGGGCCTGGAGCAAAATAGGCTATGCTCCAGCCTCTTCCGCCTCGGGAAGAGGCCAAATAAGATGGCAAACCAAAATAAGATCGAAGACTTTGGTTATCCGGCACAGCCGGCACAGCGCGTTTGAGAATTTTGTAATAATCACCGTATAACCGTGTTGAACAGGGACTAACTAATGCTAAAACAGGCTTTTCGATTACTATAGTCCCTGCCCATTGCCAGATGGCAGGGACTAAAAATAAGACATGGTACACAACAACAATACTAATACCAACTAAGGAAACAAATACAATTTCCATTAGAGATACTATTACCCAATGACATACAAAAAGTTGGAAATTATTAATTCCTACTTGTCTATGGTTACAATTCTCCATTTGAGGAGTTTGTTCCTATATAATAGGGATTTAGTTTTCTCTAGATTAGTGTGTGGTTGAGAGAATCTCTCAACCACACTACTGTACGTCTAAGATAGCTTTCCTATCTTGAGACTATTGATTGTATAAATATCTTGTAATTTCCTCATTATTGATCATTAGAATATATTATTTGATTGAGCTAATTTTATCTTGGTATCAGAGCCTGAGGGCCTAGCCCCTGGTGGGCTGGGCTACTCCTGGGCTGAAAAAAAAATAAAAGTTTTGTGAGTATTTGTTTGTCCATCTTCTGCTGTCCATTAGCCAGGGAAGCGCAGGGCGAAGAAGACTAGTGTGCCAGAAAACCTGGTGAGATTTGCTGATTCCATGAACGGATGGAGTCCTGTTGTGTTGAGAGCCAGAGAAGGATCTGGTAAGAAAAGCCGTGGCCGAGATATTGCTGGAGTTGCTGTGCGGCCTCGTCCAGAAAATGGTAACCCCCATCGAAGCAGAGGCGGAGATGAAGCCTGCCTTTGAATTTGTTGTTGCCGTCGCCACCATTTTCTAGCTGGACTGGTGGATCTGCTTGTTGGTGATGGCTTAATCGCTGCAGTGGAAGTCAAGAAAGTTGATTGGTGGTAATTTGGCCATCATTTGGCTGTGGTTTCATGTGGCAGATGTGGCAGCGGCCTTTGTAAGGCTGTGGCATCGCTGTGTGGATGTGTTGCGTGTTTAGTGATCTAGCGGAAAGGGTGCTGTTAGTTGCGTCCTGTGGAAAAAGTGTCAAAATTTGCAGGAGTTGGTGTTGATTGGCTTGAATCTGACTGCAACGAACTTGAGTCCTCTGGCTTCCAATTGCCAGGTCTTGGAGAGGTTGGCTCTTTGTGGCAGTGAGACGATCGGGGATACGGAGACCTCGCAGAATGTTTTCGTGGGTCCATACTTGAGTAAACAGACCAGAGAACAATTTAACGGAGATTACAATCTTTTCAATACCGGCCTCATGGCATTGCCAATCGATTTTCCGGGATTTGCATTCTATAAAGCTAGGCATGCGATGTCTCGTCTGGCAAAGACTCTGACAGGCTGTGCTCATGAGAGCAAAAAGATGATGGAGAACGACAAGGAAACTGCTTGTCTAGTTGATTTTTGGATGGCTGAGACTATAAATGAAATTAAAGAAGCAGAAAGGATAGATGCCCGTAGACCTCCACATTCTAATGATATTGAAATTGGAGGATATATTTTTTGACTTTTTATTTGCTACTCAAGATGCATCTGCATCTTCTTCGCTGTGGGCTATAACATTATTGGAATCGAACCCTGCAATTCTAGAGAAAGAACAGAGAAGAATCAGGCCCGATTTTAATGCGCCCATTTCTCCAGAACAGATTCGAGAGATGAAACACACCATGCCATTTTCCATTTTATGCAGGTCTGCATGTAAACTCTCAGGTCAGACTTGTCAATGTCCTGCAATAGCTACTAACATTTGGTGCTGCTTAATCTTGCATTTATTTCATGGATTGGAAAAGATTGTATTTTAGACCATGGTGTGTGCAAACAAAAGATTCATAAGATAGCTGATGCTATTGAGTGGACAGAAATTTGTGCATTTGTTCTTGAACTGAAGACCTGAATTGGAATACGAAATTCTTGAATTACGAAGAATTCCTTAATCTCTGTCAGTATACAATCAAGGGGTATCTGCATTCGAGTTTGAGGATAAATTGCATCAATTTGTGAGAAAATCTGCTGTGGAGGATCTCAAATTTCTAGTGAAGAAGAAAGGCATGTGTTTTTGCATCCGCTGCCGTCGTCCATATCTGCTGTTTAGCCGGTGTCAGATCTGTGTTAACGGGAAGCATCCATATAGTGCTGGGTTTGGGCGTCCACATGGCAGCCCCGGCAGGTACCAGGTTCAAATTTCCGTAATGAAAGGGCTTTAAAGCAGTACCTACCTCGTGTTCGACCTTTCTCTGCAAAACCCTCTTGATGAAATGGCTGCCCTCCAAGTGCCAAATCTGTAGTGTTATTGCCAGAAATAGAAAGGCGGCGCAGGATGTCGAAGCTCGGGCGCGGGAGGAGCCAACCATGATGGTGGCCATCTTGGGAATCGTTCCCGTGCCGGTTGCTGTGATGATCGATGGCTCCGACTGCTGTAACAGCGACTGTATCGTCTCTCCGTCCGATTAATTCAAGTGTCTTGACAAAGCAGCAATAATAACAAATGACGATGTTAGGAAGGGTGGCTTTTCTAATCCCTGGAGGCTATGTATAGTGACCCAAGTGGAAGAGCTGAAGATTCTTCTTCGTACGTTTCCCATCTGGGCGACTGGTAGTGTGTTTACTGCTGTTTATTCCCAAATTTCTACATTGTTTGTTGAACAGGGCATGACATTGGATACTAGCATTGGGTCAAAGTTCCATATTCCTCCAGCATCGTTATCCGTATTTGATGTTCTGAGCATCATGGTATGGGTTACAGTTTATGATCGTCTGGTTGTGCCAATTCGTGAAGCCGCGTGAAGCTCCCTAGCTGGTGCCAGAGTGCCGGAGGAGATAGCTGCAAGTTGAATTTTTTGGTCTCATTAACTCTCTGATGATGCAATATATTGATTAACTGTCATGAAAATAAAACTAGTTGTAATGTTGTAATTTAAGTGACATTAGTCTGACCAACTATTGTCACAATTTTGAATGTGTGTTGGAACTGGTCATTCCAACACTAAGCAAATTTGCAGGGAATGGTGAAGACATGACAGTGAAAACGATATCAATTGAAGCTACATCAGATATTGAAGGATGATCGAGATCTTGTTGCAGATTAGTAGCAAGCATGAGGCAGTATGCTTGAAAATTGTTATTGAAGAGAAAAATTGTGTTCTCTTCGTGGGGCTGTGAGTGCCTGTGTCTGGTGGACAACAAAGTAGATTTTTTTTTTAGTGTGGTTTGTGGGATAGACTCCCTAACATATTATTTTAATAGTCATTGTATGTACTAGAAACTTCAAATGTTGAATGTAAGCCTTGCTAAGGCATTTGAAAGTTCGTGGTGATCTCAAAACCACTTTGTAATGGTTTGTGGTCAGCCTGAAACCATGTATAGACCCTTAGTGGCTACAGGAGTTGCCCGATGGTGGCAAACTGAGATCCTTGATCGCTCGGTGGTAGCAGATCGGATCTGCCCGGTGATGGCAAAGTGAGATCCTTGATCGCTCGGTGGTAGCAGATCGGATCTGCCCGGTGGTGGCAAAGTAAGATCCTTGATCGCTCGGTGGTAGCAGATCGGATCTGCCCGATGGTGGCAAGTGTACACAGGAGCTTTATGCTCGTAGGAGCAGGTGGGCTGCAGTAACACCTGGCTCGGACTCAGATGATTTTCTCTGAGTAGAAGGGGATTGGCGTTTTCGCGCTAACAGCAACACCAGGATGGCCAACTGGCGCGTCTGTTAGGCCATTAATCGTGCCAATGGCGCGGGTTTATCATTCAGGATCGCGCCAATTCACCTTCAAGTGGATCTGTAGGAGAGGCAGATCAGATCAATTTAGCTGTATTGGAAACGCCAAATTTGCAGATTGTGGATCTATCCGAGGGCGGCAGATTGTGTTTTTGGAGGTTTTGTACATGCAATTCGTGTGATGATGATGGTGGATTTCACTATCATGACAAGTAGTCATTAAGGGGGGGGAGTTGGAAATTATTAATTCCTACTTGTCTATGGTTACAATTCTCCATTTGAGGAGTTTGTTCCTATATAATAGGGATTTAGTTTTCTCTAGATTAGTGTGTGGTTGAGAGAATCTCTGAACCACACTACTGTACGTCTAAGATAGCTTTCCTATCTTGGGACTATTGATTGTATAAATATCTTGTAATTTCCTCATTATTGATCATTAGAATATATTATTTGATTGCGCTAATTTTATCTTGTTCGCTTTTTCGCACGTCCGTTGAGTATGCATATGAATTGAGCCGTACCATTTGAAGATAGAATAAATGGTCCCCCGTTCCAAGACTCTCTTTTTACCAAGACTTTTTTTCCCTCGAATTTCACGCAAGAACAGACTCTCTTCAATTAATTATATTCGAAAGTATAAAAAATCTTCCTCTATTTCAACTTTTACCGTCATCCTTTTCTTCAATTTTGCACTAGAAATCGTGGCATATTCAATATTTTAATGATGTGGAAATGCTTTTAAATCCTGTGATCAAGATGTGGGTATCAGACAGCCATGAGCAGACGTAGACGTACCAGGTAATAGCTTCATAAAAAATTAGCTGTGGATAAGCATATGTATAGAAGATTTTCTTTATGAATGAAAATTCTCAACCAGAGCATCATAGAGTTCCTAAACATGAATGAACAAGTCTACAAGCAGATGGCATACCTGCAAAGTGATGATGCACTACTACTTTAATTTGCAGGAAATCAATTTATTGAATTGTTCATTTGCCACGTAAACTGTTGTTAATGCAAACTCTTGGATTATTGATTGTTATAGTGGACAATCCAATCTAAAGTACTTAATAGTGATGTTGATCAGGTTGTCTATGGTGCCAGAACTATATGTTGGCGCACGCATCTTGCATCTCGTCATCTTTATTTTGGTCAATGACGATATGTTTTTTTTAAGTAAATAACTCCTGCAAAGTTTACACGTATCTTGATAATTTTGCTCCTACGCATAAATACTATATGGTTTGAGTTCAACTATTAAGCCCAATATCATCCCGTGACGGTTACCATCAACCACAACCTGCACTCAAAAATAGTTATTAACGGGTGTAATAAATATGTAATTCACCAACAAGATAGGATCCTCTAATTGACGGATACCGTGTTTAAAACCTGAAGTTGGTATTCGTACGCCTCAAAATCTTACTCGTCCATTATGGATACATTTTCTGAGCCCAATACTCACGACAAAAACAAACTTCAAATAAAGTAACACAGATTATAAGTAAACAATTAAGTAAATGGTGAGTTTTATAGAAGTTTGGCTCCAATATAAAATATTTATCTGTATAAACGTGAAATACGGATAATCTCAAAAGAAATTTCCGATTGAAATGATGGTTGAAATATGGGTTTCAATTAGCGAAATTTCTTTGTTTCTCTTTGTTGTTATGCTTTGTGATAGTCCTTTCCTGTAGTAGTGAAGAACGAGTGTTATGACACGACGGGTTGTGAACCTCTCTCCCAGAAACGCCTCTGCAGGTTAATCGACTTCCAAAATGGTGGAGGAGGGACATCTTACATGCAAAATGAATGGCAAGCTAGCTTGAGAGGAAAATGCCTTCATAAAGCCCTCCAAAACCCTACAATGTCTTGCTAAAGCACTCCACAACCCTACATTTGTTATTCCTCCAAAATGCTGGGAGGACCAACCCTACAATGTCTTCCTAAAGCACTGCAAAACCCTACATTTGTTATTCCTCCAAAAGGCTGGGACATCTTACGTGCAAAATGAATGGCAAGCAAGCTTGAAAGGAAAATGTCTTCCTAAAGCCCTCCAAAACCCTACAATGTCTTCCTAAAGCACTCTAAAACCCTACATTTGTTATTCCTCCAAAATGCTTTCATCTGCAAGTTCATCCGGGTATGGGAACAGATTTTTGAAAGCGACCCCTACCTCTACAACAATATTGACTTTTTGTCTCTAGGAAGAAAATTTCAACCCAAACAAAGAGAAATGTCTATCTGCCCCCGTATGGGTATGGTTTTATTCTTTGCTTATAGATTTTTGGCTCCCAAAAATTCTAGAGGCTATTGGTAATGGTGTAGGTTGTTTTGTCAAGGTTTCAGAAGTCACTCGGAGAGGGCAGAATATGTCATATGCTCGCCTCTTTGTGTACATGAATATTTCACATCCTTTGTGCAAATCCATCGATCTTGATTATCACGGAAATCTGGTCATAGTCAGTGGACTAAAACATGTCCTTTTTTGTTGTTGTCTTTTCTATCAATACTTTATCTCTTTCCTGACTTGCTTAGCCAGAAAAATGATCACCAAAGTGTGGGAGGGAATGAGGGTTTTGCTAAGGTATCTTCATGACACTACAACATAGGGGCTTAAAAACAATATTGAAGATAATTTTTGGCTAAATTGTCTTAAGCTGATACAAAAAAATAGTATATTGTCTTAGATATTGTTTTTAAGTTTGCCTTAAATTATTATTTTAAAAAATTTGTTTCTATAAATACAATATATATCACAAATATTATTGTCTCTTATGAGACAATTTCTTTTGTCTTTAGTTGATATAATAAAAAAGTTGTGTATTATCTTTAACCGCTCAAATTATTGTCTCTATAAAGACGATATATAACACAAGTATTATACGATATATAACACAAGTATTATTGTCTCTTATGAGACAATTTCATTTTTATCTCTAGAGACAATAGTTGGGGTTAAAGACATATTGTGTTTGTAGAAACAATATGTCTAAAGTGCTAGCTATTGTCTCTCTAGAGACAATGAAAAATTATATGTAAAAAGCAATACAATATCACATTTGTCTCTTTAGAGACTATAAAACAATGAATGCAAAAAATTATCTCGCCATTGAAATAAATCAATATAAAAAAGTATTTAATTAAGAAAACTACAACATCATTGATTAATGCATATAAGGGCACACTCAAATTGAACCACCAATCTTCTACTTATAAAGAAAGGACGCTTCCATCAAGCTACTACCCTTTAAAGAATTATCTGAGGAGTTAGTTTCCAAAAACATCTTATGTGCATACCACTTCTAGAAATCAAATACCTAGATATTTTATTTATGGTTGGGACAAACAAAATGGAGATATGTTGTGTGACCTTCAAATGTCTCTTGTTTATGACCTATTTTTGCATCCCATACCTACACAGAAGACAATAAATTCTTTCAATAAATGCTAAAGTTCAACAACATCCATGATACTACTTGAGGTCAAACCAAATATTTGTTATAACATTGAGTATTCATTGGAAACACATTCAATATTATGTACCAAATTTACCTTAATGGTCATATCATCCCTCACAAGTTACATCACATATATGTTCTTTATTAAGGTACATAAAGGAAATATCATTCACAGAACCAATGTATGCCTTAATTAATCTGCAACATTGTATTAATATTGTCACTACAACCATATATCAAAAAAAAATTTTGCAACAAAATGAAACCCATTCTTGAGTTTTAATATGGATTTCTTGTTGCTCCGTCAACTCGCTAGTCACAATATAGGAATATTTATGTACAATATTCGTGGGAAATGCCACTCCTTGCAACTTAATTGTTGTTAATGAACAATATATCAGGTAATAGGAAATTGGAACTAATTTGGTGACAAGTAACGAGGACAACACTTTTTGGTGGATGTATTCAATATGTTAATAATTATTTCAACTCGCTAGTCACAATATAGGAATATTTATGTACAATATTCTTGGGAAATGCCACTCCTTAATTGTTGTTAATGAACAATATATCAGGTAATAGGAAATTGGAACTAATTTGGTGACAAGGAACGAGGACAACACTTTTTCGTGGATGTATTCAATATGTTAATAATTATTATAACTAGACTGCATACATGAATTAAATAAAAAACATTTTTTTAACAATAATAATAATATAGCTTTATTTTGTAACATATACTGATGCCAAATTGGTGTAACAAACACTTCCTTTATGGGTGACAAGAGACCCCTCCTCATAACTAATTTGCTACTTATTCTACGATGTTCATACTTTATATCTTTGAAATTAATCTTATAAACTCCAAGGAGGAAACAGATGCTTTTGAATGTTAAATGCACTAAGAATGGGAATCAAAATACTAGATGAAATTTTCCAAACTTAACAAACTTCAAGACACTTTCCTTTTATTCACTCAATTTCGAATTTCGTTGCAAGAAAATGATAAACATGATGACTTGGTGCACAAGAAACATGTCTAAGCCTTGACTCAAAGTAATTAAATCCTGCAATCATGTGCTAAGTTTGATTGTAGCACTCATGAACTTTTGATGCTCGATATCTACTAATGTATCCATGAACCATCAATGTAAAATCAATCAATATGAACTTAACCATCAATGTAAAATCAATCAATATGAACTTTGGAGCAGTTCCTCTTGAGTGATAATAGGCACATTATACGTCCTTAAAAGCTAGTGAAGGTTACAATATGATTTGTTGATGACAAATGAATACTTTTTGACACCATAGTTACCAAGTTCAGTTGTACTCGCAAAAATAATTCGGAAATTTGCTGATTCGGTTCAATACAACGAATAATTAGTCAATTTTCAATTCTGTAAAGGTCAGGTGGTGAATGATTTTGGTCAAAATTTTCTATCACTTTATGTCCAGCATCCATTGTGTTGCTCCTGTTGAGTTGAACAGTCTGGCTGTGTAGAACAACGAATATTGTGCTCTATGTAACCATGGATAGGAACGCTGACAAATCGTTGCTTAATAAAATCACAGAAGAAGTAAAATGAGTTTTTCAATTACCTTTTATGAAATAACACAGCCCTTTGGAAATTTTATAATTGAAATTTTATAAAAATAATGGAGTGATCTTTTAGCTTTAATGCTATTTTTTTTTAGTTTTAATGCACTTAATTTTTTTAGTTTGTATAAAAAAATTATTAGGTTACTTTTAGTGATGATAGGTAATATTTTTTATAAAAAACAAAATTAAAAAAAAAATATTTTTATATTGATAAAAAAACAATTTCTATCAAATTCAAATTTGGTTAGAAGATTGATATTTAATTTTAATTGATTTTGGTATTTTATATTTATTATTTTACAAATTTTCTACTCATATTATGATTATATAGAAAATAAATTTGCTAATACTAAAAGTAAGATTTTATAAATAATTATTTAATTAAAAACATCAATATTGTCATTGACATTAATTAATATAAATAGTGTGATACATATTTAGAGGCATCATGTGACTCAATTGTTTTAAATGAGAGGTGAGATAGTAATTTTTATATAATTGGAACTAAAATAAATATAACTTCTATTTTAACAAAAATTATGAAATAATGAATTGGTTGCAAGTTAGTACCTCTTTTATAAAAAAAAAATCCTTATCTGGAAAAATTATAAATGGAGAAATTTGAACAGATAAGTAGTTAGTAATTTCGATATAATGACAAATTGCAAAGAAAAAGGATAACTTATCTCTTAAAAATAATTATAAAATGGTAAACTTCTAAATCCACAACTTTTATAAAAAAAAAAGTAACTTCTATCTTACAAAAAATTATAAATTATCAACATTCATTATTATAAAAGATATAAAATGGTAAACTTCCAAATCCACAACTTTTATACAAAAAAACAGAAAATTAGTAACTTCTATATTACAAAACATTAAAAAATGACAAAGTTCAGTTTACAATGGATAAGTCTTCCGAATAAATAGGAAAAAAAAGGATAAGTCCAATATTGAAAAAAAATTAAGTATTTGTAAGATGTATAATGTCGAATTTTTTCAGTATCGAATCGAATTCGAATTCGAATTCGAATTTGGTAACTATGGTTAACACAGGAAAGAAATAACACTAACGCTAACAATACTAATAATCCATTATTCATGTCATAGACTAGCCAGGCACCAAATTGACCTTTGAAACCCCTTTGTTTGTGGGACAAGGAACCCTTTTAAAAAGGATTTCACTACCTAGTCTCCATAGTTTTACATACCCTACCCTACCCTCCAGTAGATTCAAATCTATGGTGTCTAGGAAAGAAATACATATCCTTAACCATTAGGCCCAACTATATTTAAAGATTCATCATAATATTACCATTCTACCAGTATAACTCAAGTTATCTTTTAGGAAAAAAATCTCAGAAGTTAAATCATATTAACCAATTAGAAGGTTCTCAAATCCTAACTGCAAGACAAAAACATTGAACAACATACCACTAAGCAGGTTCACGCATTTCAGGATCATAGTAACTAGATTTACGTGAGGCATTACTATTGCCTAGTTTACAAGACTGACTATTTGTATTTAATCCGTCTTGTAGAAATATTCATCTCTCCTTGGCAGACCTAGACCATTCGCTATTATTCCTGACATTCCCAAACATGTCATCATCATCTTTGGTAATGTTATTTCAAGAAATAGCAGAATGATGACGAATTTTTCCATCATCCAATTCAGAATCGATTCTATCAACATTTTCTACCTTAGCAATACTGGAAACTGGCTCTGAGTTGATAAAGCTATGAGAAGTGGCTCTGAAGCCATTTTCTGTCATTTGGTCACATGTTTCCATAAAAACCACAAAATTCTTAACATCATCATTGCCCTCAGGATCCAGCATTGCATTCCTAGAACAATCCATGTTAAACCAACATTAAATTGTTAACCAAAGAAAATAAGTTATGTATGATCATATCTATCAGACCACCAATTTCATCAGAAGGGAAAAATTACACATTCAACGATTTAAATGCAAAGGACAATGACCAAACCTGATTCCTCACCAAAGAAGGTATCGCTTTTAGCACTTCAGACAACTTCAAACAATCACAAGATTCGTACACACGCAAATTGTGGGGATTTTTTAAGTGAGACCTACACAATAAGATATAAACTTGTAAAAGCCATGACCGAGACCGCCAATTGCTAAATTGCTTCTAGCCAAAGACTAAGATATTAGTGTTTTCATACTTATTGAAGGTAGAGAATGTAGGTTTGGTGAAATTTGTGCACCCTCGTATGAATTTAAAATAAGGAATTTAATTTCTACTAAAAGCACCGATAAATTGTTTATATTTCGAAATAAAAATTGTAAGAGTCTCAAATTTCTTTATAATATGTATCTTAGAATAACCACACCCAAACTATACCCCTACAATTTTTTTTTGGGAAATGCAGCAATCACGCTTCGAGTTTATATCACTCCAATGCCTTGAACAGAAGTGCTAGAAACATCTTTGTCTTAGCAAAAGATGGATCAAAATATTATCATTATATGATAAAAACTAAAAATGTTGCCCACGTTGATTGCACTTTAGCAATAGGTAGCCAATATAGTTTTTGTGAAGGATATTCAAGATTTTAAACCATGATCCTCATTATTAGAAGCTCAAGGTACATGATAAGGTTCTAATTTGCAATTTAAAACGTTGAAACAAAAGTTAGGTTCCTTGTAAAGAAAGTGAAGAAATAATAAACTGGATCAGAAAAATCATGGTTGCCCATTTCACAATTCTAACAATTACGACATTAAATGAGTATTTTTCATACAATTAACAATCAAGAAAAAACTACAATTATTTCATGACATACATCATATTAGATTATGAAGAGATTGAATAGAAAGGATACTTGCTTTGTGAAAAGGCAACCATGAAGTTATTGATCATCAATTCATTATACGTTAGATAAAGTAAATTGATTATTACTAATAATGGCATTACTAAAAATTAGATTGACATCCTTTCCTCATGGTTGGTATGGAAAATACACCAAGCTTATCTATAGATTTGAAATTTTTATATGGTTAGAGTCGATTGGTGGAGATGTCTGCATTTTGATATTATTTGGTAAAAGATTTTGAGTTCAGCCTCTTCATCTTTTACAAGTTGTTTAATGACATGGAATTAGATCAGATAAAGCAAGACAATGTTATTATTGTCATACAAATGACCACAAAAGTAATGTCAATTGGACCAAAGAGTACAACTATTGTTGAGACAATGTTGTAGTGCTAGCACAACTCCTAGAAGATTCCATGTGCAAAGAAAGAAGCTGACACAAGTATAATATTAGATCAGAAAATATGTATAATACCATGACAAGGTACAATGATATAAAACACTCATTTTGTCTAAGACTAGAAGTTGGGTAACACAACCAAAGAACCTATCTTAAACACTCCTTTAGTGTAGTAGTGGAATCGAACTACCAACCACTTGCTTATAAGGTAGGCTCTCATCCATTGAGTTAGCACCCTTTAAAGAACTCTACCATCATTGAAATTGCATATATTTGCATTTATTTTTAAAAGAATGCTAGATAAATAATGGAACTTTATATTAGTCATTCGATGGTTTTCACGCATACTACAGGTCAACAATATTCACTATCAAGTGAGAGTAAGAGGGATAGGGGAGATGGTTACTAGCTTTGGACACATTTCCTTCACCCCAATATTAGCATGGCATTTTGAGGAATCACATATACTAGACAACCTTAATTTTGCATAACGTATTCTTGAATCAAAACATTCAAAATAGAAAAATATAGGATTAACCAAATTACTAGGTGGATAATTTTGAAAAGTTGCATGAAGCTCATGCCAATCTCTAGCTAAACATGATTTTTTTGAAAGAAAAGCCGTCATGTGTGCCGCTCTCGTACATTTATACGCAAAAACATAAACTACCATTTCTTTGTTTCTCTCATATGTTGAGGCACAATACCTATAAGAAAACAGAGAATCCACCATATCAAAATCTGAATCATCATTATTATATTTCATCACTGCTTGAATTTTTTTCCAAAGCTACATATTATGCAAGATCACATCCAAATTCACTAATGATAATATAATAATAATCAAAACTTTCATCACAAGTTCTATTTATTTATCGGACATACTGAAGGAGTCTGGCAGTATTTGTGTTTAACTTCATAGAATGAGGTATTTATCCATACTTTGTATTCTCAATATAAAAAAGTTCCACCAGTCTATCCAACAATGGAGCACCAATAAGAAAATTTAAAGCTACTTCAAAGTTATGGCCCATAATATCATATTCACCATCTCCTATAGCCTGCAATATATATTTCCAGCAAAATCAAACTCCCTAAGTAGTTGTACTTTTAAACAACTTTCATCAAGTCACAAAGAAATTTTGAGGCTATGTGTATATTGAGTGATAAAGGTAATTAACATTGATCAAATATACTAATATTTTTAAAAATACTAATAATATCATATATTTCTCAACTAGATGAACATGGACATATTAAGCTTACATCAATGTTTGAGGTTAACATTCTTTCGAGTTCTTGGATTTTTGTCAATAACACAATTTAGGTCAAGAGACAACATGACATACAACCATCTCCTAAGCATTAGAAATATCGACAAATGTACTACTTTGGATAATTTAATGTGTGTAGCTTATGTCTTTGAGGTATTTATATCATTTTTTTTTCATCCTTACAAGGGACATCCCATTTGTTGGGCTTCATGGTGTAAGAAGCATTGGAATTGTGTATGAAGTACAATGCACTAGGGAAATTTTCTTGAACATCTTCTTGTTGGAATATTTATGCATAATTACAACACATATACCAATTTCTTCTCATGATTGCATCCAAAACATTCTATAGTTGATTTTAGACCTAGTTCTCCCATGATTGGTCAGCCAAATCGCCAAGACAAACCACTTAAAGAAATTTTGTTTTAGCTTACTCCAACAAACATGACTAAGGAGCATCAGAGGTGAGAGGGTTTATTTGTAGAACGATTGAAGAATTGCAATAATATGCAATATTTATTCCAAACCAACCAAATTATTGTCACTTAGAATGGTGTGTACTCTGTCCACATGGATACATTTTGTTGCAGAATTTTTCACCTTGTGGTTTCGTCTCACATATCTCGCACATCAACATAAGAAAACACAAAACTGGAGCTTGCTGATATTCACACGGAATTTGTGGATCATTTTATGTCCATATACTCTGAATTTTAGTGAATCGCAAGGAAATAAGAGAGAGAAGGATAGGATGATAGAAAATGCCCATCATGTATCTCTCTCCACCGAAAATATCATAAAACATACTAGTTAATATTGTAAAACACACTCCATGGTTCAAATCTCAGATCAGTTTGTATAGGAATAAGGTGCATGTGGGTAGTGAGATCGATTTATGTAGGGTAAATATGCAAGCCTACAAATAATAAAATCTTAAGGAGCCACGGGTACTTTTATATAGTTAAATGAAACCTTCACACATCTAAAAATTAATGGGTGTCTAAATTAGATATAAATTAAGGCCCATGCGTCTAATTTAAAACATAAATTAAGGCCTATGAACATCCTTTGCCACATTAAACCTCTCTTTTTGCATTAAATAATTTATTTTTAACTTTAATATATTCATTAGGAAGGTTTTTGAATAATAGAATATTTGTGTCTAATATTATTTATTTTTTGTGTAATATTATGAGAATATTGGGCAGATTATGAAGAGTTCGAGAAGGAGATAATTTAGGGACTTGTTCCCTACTACTAGAGGATCAATAATAAATAATAATTCAACAAGATATTATGGAATTATGGAAGAAATTGTGGAACTCCAGTGATTGAGAAAATCTAGGAATGTGTTCCACTAATCAATGGAGCAGATCAACCAATTAAGTGAGCAGATCCACTAATCAAGTGATTTCAATGGGGAAAGATTCCTCCATCCATGGAGAATGATTCTTAATCATTTTTTACAAGTATGAAGTCAAATTTTCCTATAGGGAATGATTGAGAAAATCTAGGAATGTGTTCCCTACCATTTAATGCAAATTCCTAGTATTGGGGACTAGATCTACTAATCAAGGGATTTTGCTGGGGAAAGCTTCCTCCATTCATGGGGAATGATTCCTAATCATTTTTTACAAATACCAAGTTGAATTTCCCTCTAGGGGGTGATTTTTCATTAGTTTTATTGTGGAGAGAGCTTGTATTCTTCCAACGCCATTGTATTTTCTTGCAAGGATTAATTCTATTGATGAAAATAATGAAGATTGGTGTGATGTTCAGCTTCTAAATCTTGTTTTCTTCCATTGGTTTCTGAGTTTCCTTGGTATTGGTAATCCCAGGAACCTCAAAGCCCTTGTGCATCATTTTCTTTCCTTCTTTTCATTGCTTATTCGCATGCATCTCTAGTTTTTATGTTTTTCTATTTATGCATTTAGGATTAATAATTTGTTGTTTTATGATTGAGTTAAATGGTTGAGGTAAGTTCTTTTGAAGGATCACAAGAGTTATTTCATCCTTGTAAAAGCTTTGGAAGTTCATAATAATCATGGAGTTTCTTGGATTATTCTTCTCATTCAAAAATATAGATCATTGGACCTCCTTTTTAGCAAAGAACAATAAATTTATGCTATTTTTTAGAACATGCTAACGAGCTTCAATTGAATTGATTCCACTTACATTAGATCACAAAAACATTCTAGTACATAACAAAAAATACCCCATCGCATTTTCACTTGATTTGGTTATGGATTTTTTAGATTTAATAGCTCGCTAGTTCTCGAATTTGTAGATTTTCGACTACTAATGTTTTTTAATTTTTTCATGGGATAAAATAGGTCTTTTCAAGCGATTCCACTTGGAATGGGGACCTAAGACATCCTAGCTAATACCAAATTTTTTCCCGTTCAATTTGGATTTGATTTCCTTGGTCACTCGATGAATTATAGTAAATGTGTACATCTTGTAGGAAATGAGGGGACCCTATAGGAAATGACTATAGAATCCTATAGGAAAGCCTGTTTTGAGGCCGAATTGAGGAAAAAACATCTAGGAAGCTAGAAAAGGGTCCCTAATTGTCTCCCAAACCTTCTGACCATTCACCATCATCTCGAAGCCATTTGCCACATCACCAAAAGAGATTAGCTTTCACACTCTCACATGAGAAAAAGACAAAAACAAAACAAATTTACTTTATTCATTTACATGCATAGTAGTAGAAGGTTTGATGGTTTGAATCTGCATGCTTAGGATAGTAGGATTGCATACATGTTAACTTAGAATTCTTTTGAAGCAAAGCTTCTTAGCAGTTAGTTAGAAAATGGTGTGTTTTAGCATTTGAATTCATTCTCTTTCCTTGTACTTTCTTTATTGCAATAGGTTAAGGCTCCTTTTTGAACATTTCATTTTCCGCAATTAGTTTAGGATTTGACTTCAGTACATGCACTCCATCACATAATGACAGAAAAGGAAGGACACATTGTATACCACACATATAGTGCCGAGAGCTCTTAAGTTTATATGAACTCCAGGTTGATAATTAAATTTGGTAGCCTTGGGAGTTGCAACATTATTGTTGCAATATTGAGGCTCGTCAGTTTTTGGAACCGTTGTAGGTGACGTGTCAAAGTATGCATTGTTTTCCCCCCTAATTGATTAATTTCTTTTTACCTTTTGCAAAAACAAATATAAAGAAATCATTAGGCATATTTCATTTGAAAGATAGAAAATTGCATTGCATTATATTTTTTATTCAATCATAAAAACAAAAAAAATTAATTCTCCAACACCAACCGACCCCCCATTTGATCACATGGTGCAGTAAAAGCCACATCTCGATCCACTTTTGCAGGTAGAAGAAGAAGAAGAGATTCCAAAGAATGTAGAAGAAATGGATGGAGAAGATGACAATGAGGAAGATCCTCTCGGATTTCCCATTCAAGATATGGATATCAATGTGCACATGAAGAACATCCCTCCACATTTTCTTCCAAAATTTCATGGTCTAAGGTTAGAGGATCCGGAAACCTTTCTCCTTGAATTTGAGATTGTTTGTAGATCTTATGGTTACTTATTAAAAACTCAAAAACCAAGTGTTTCCGACAAATTTGAAGGATAGATCTCTTAAATGGTTCATGAGTTTAAGGACGAATTCAATAAGATGATGGAATGATATGAAAAATATATTTATACAAAAATATAAATATCATGATATTAAAGAAGAAATATTTAGAATGAATCAAAGAGAAGACGAGAGTCTATAGGATCTAATAGAGAGGTTCATGTATAATGTTAAGAGAGGAAAACTTCATCATTTAAGATTTGACACACTACAAGCCCTCTTACTTACAACAATTAGGGATGAATGGATTGATCTGCTTGATCTCGTGAGTAGAGGTGATGTATACCAATTATCATTTGGTGAAATTTGTGAAACATGCAAACACATATCAAGAGGAAAAGCAAGAGTAGGTAAATCAACATAAATATTTGTAAGTCAAGCTAAACTTGGAAATTTGTTCGATGATTTTAAAACATAAATTCTTAGCAACCTAAAAAAACAAGTAGAAATGTTAAGAATGCAAGATGAAGGAAAAGAAAATGTTGATATTTGTGTTGCAGAATCACATGATGTTAAACATTTTGCTTCATTACCAAGGTTGAAGGAAGTTTACCAAGAGGTGAATGGAGCAAATCAATTTCCAATGCAGCAACGTTATGTAGCTCCAAGAGGACCATGGATGCCTACTCAACCTGATATGATGCAAGAGCCTAACTCACAATTTCAAGCTTATGCACATCCACCTCAAAGTAATTGGAACACACCCTTTCCTTGGAAACATTGGCCATCTCAACCCCAAAACAAATCTTGGCAACAAGTTTGCCAAGGAACTTATGGGAACCATCCACAATATCCTCAGTATCTTCCTCAATATCCTGCATACCAAACTCCAAGTTATCCTTACCATTAACCTCCACCACAACCACAACCCCATCCACATCCACATCAAATATACAGACCCACTCAACTACCTGTACAACCATTCCCAAACCCACACATTGAAGTAGCTCAACCCAGTTACAATGCTGAGGTACAGCACTTCCAAACATCTCCTCTTAAGATCAATGCTATTAACCATAGCTCATGAAGAGTATTACAAAAAAGAGATCTTGATATCATTGAATGACCACATCCAAAAGAAGAATATTCAAATAAAAGGACCACAGAACCATGGGCTGTGATTGATGAAGAGCACACATCAAAATTAGAGATCGAGAGAACTCCCTCATGGCTACCATCAAATCTTCCATGTATTGAAGAGATCAATCAGCATGAAGAGCATACATCAAAATTAGAGATCGAGATAACTCCCTCATGGATACCATCAAATCCTCCATGTATTCAAGAGAACAATCAACAAAAAGAGGAAGATTTGAAGGTCATGGTACAAGAAGACATGAAGAATGATCCAGATCAACAAAAGGACTAGGGACATCACAACTATATTGAAATATGCTTCCAGACAGTCACTAATTTGCAACAACACTCTCTTCTTCAATTGTGCTTGATATCATCAACATCAAATAATTTGATCTCTCACATTCAGGTACATGTCAAAGCATATGTCTCAGGCTTACAAAAAATAAAACAAAAATAAAAAAACAAAATAAAATGAAAAATAAAAACAAAAAAATTATATAAGGTGAAAACCTCCTTGGAGGCTCCTCAGATTGGCTCATTGATTGAAAACCTCCATGAGGCACTTAACGGGTTGGAGAAAAGGAAAAAAACAGAGAAAAGAAAGAACATTGTAGGTGAAAACCTCCTTTGAGGCGCCTAGGCAAACCTACTAGTTGAAAATCTCATTGAGATGGCTAGTGGTCCTAGAAAAAGAAAAAGAAAAAGAAAATTGAAAGAATCCTTGCTCCATGCATACATGTACTCTCCAACATCTGCAAGCAATAAGAACAAGTTGGTAAAATAAAGAAAATAAAAATTGTCAAGCATAGTCAAAAGAAGTCAAATTTTGACTTTCTCCTCCTTCCTCAACAAGGCCAAGGCTATGCCTATCCATCACCCTCATCTATTTCCACCATCCACTCATCATTTCCAAGCTTCTAACACCCATTTGTATTGTTGTCCTAAAAAACTACAGGATACTCTGTTTTCTTAGACGATGCAAAAATATATAGAGCCGAAATTTGTTTTTTCCATAACTTGAAAACCATGCACCGATTAGCCAATTTTTCTTTCAGGGGGAGATGTATATGGATAATGGTAACATGCTCAAGCAATTTCAGCAAATTCTAGTTCACGGTTTCCAAGAAATTGACCTCCACGCCGTTCAACCATTTTTTGCATTTTCTTCATATTTTTGCATCCATTTAAGAAGTTATTTCATGGGGAGATGCATATGGATGATGGTAACATGCCCAAGAAATTTCAACAAATTTGAGTGGACAGTTTCCAGGAAATCGGCCTCCATCACTTTTAGCCATTTTTAGTTTTTGTCAAGATCTGTACATCCATTTGTTGGAAATAATACTGAGAGGGTGGGGTGAATCAGTATTATCGCATCAATAAAACTTTTCATTTCCATGTTAAGATTCACATATGCTACTTCCACAACTTCTTATGATTCAGTTAGTTGATCCTTAATGAGTGCATTAGAACATTATCAACCATATTAACAGTAAACAGGCGCGTAAAATAGAACAGATCATCACACATAAGCCACACACATGAACACCATGATATAAGGTGGAAACCCAATGTGGGAGAAAATCACCTGCTGCAAGTCATCTCAATCTTCTTCTTAATAAGAAAATGCTTTTATAATATTTCTATACTGGTGCAATCTTATACTAGTACGTACGCTTCTACCTAAAGAGAGCTACAACCCTCTTTTGTTCTCCAGTCTCTCCGCGAAGGGAGCTACAACCCCCATAGTTCTTGTACTAGCTAAGATACTAGTACGTAGGCGCTGACCTACAATCTTCTCTCCTCCAGGTGCCACGTTTCATACATTTTCAGACTTGATACTCTTGAAGCACAACACATAATCTGAAAGGCCACGTTTCATCCAATTTTCATATTGGACCCATTAATATCATTGAAGCACATAATCAATCAATCTTCTGAATCACCCAAACACCAGATCAATACATATACAAGGATAATATATGTGTTAGCACCCAGATCTAGTCCATCAGATCACATAAATATGATCCTGATCCAATGTTAGTTCTCATCCATCAACACTGAAGCTAAACACAATCAAACAAACAGGATATGCAGAATACTGACACCTTTAAACTGTCATTAGAACTCATCAACAACCAAAACCACCTGTGACTTCAAATATCATAGCTCAAATTGTATACGCTACTACAATGAACCAAAACTGCATACATACGTGCTTACACCAAAGCCAACCCACTTACAGATCTATAAATATTCAAACATGACTTGCAGTGATTTCAAACTTAAGTTATACCCAGATCAAATCATTACAAGCGTCAGTATACAGATCTAGAATAACCATAATAAAATATATAGAGATAGATCATTTCAAACAATTTGATCCTGATCTATCCTTAGATCTTGTTCTCCATCAATCAGTGAGATCCCTCTTTAGCTCAGATCTAGATCTGCACCTTAACCCGATTACCAGTATTCCAGATCTAACACTTTATCAGATATTTAATAATAATTCAGATGATTCTTTGCCAAATGATCTCCTTCATATTTTATAGTCTTAGGCCTTTCACAATACCATGGTCCAAAACCATAATAACACAATACCATGAACCCAATACTTAGGATCAACACTTTTGGATGCAATACCATGAACTAAAACCATAGGATCAAAAACTGTCGAACTAATACCATGAACCAACCATGAGAGTGCGCGAGATCAACACATTTGGATGCAGTACCACGGACCAAAACCATAGGATCAAAAACTGCCGGACTAATACCATGAACCAACCATGAAATTGCGTGAACTTTTCTCCCCATGAAATAAATTTTTCTCTGCATAAAAGTCCGTGAACTTTTCTCTGCATAAAATTTCGTGAACTTTTCTCCACATGAAATAAACTTTTCTCTGCATAAAAGTCCGTGAACGTTTCTCTACTTGAAATAAACTTTTCTCTGCATAAAATTCTGTGAACGTTTCTCCACATGAAATAAAATTTTCTCTGCATAAAAGTCCGTGAACTTTTCTCTACATGAAATAAACTTTTCTCTACATAAAATTCCGTGAACTTTTCTCTACATGAAAGAAACTTTTATCTTGATGAAAGTGCATGAACTTTGCTGCACTATAATTTATCATCTTAGATGAGTGGGTTGCCATCAAGTACAACATATGTATCATAATGTCAACAATCTCCCCCTTTGGACTTGATGGCAACAACAACCAAATCACTCTCCCCTTTTGACATCAAGGGCAAAGGGTGAACCAAGATATTCTCTTTCCTAGATAAACATTCCGCTGTCCATAATCCCCCTGAGTACCTGCTGAAATCTTTGAAGGAGGTCCCCCTTTGTATATGGAAAGGTGTACCAATCTGTCCATGCCACATGCTGAAAGCTTTGCTCTTGCTGAATTGTGTTGTTCATGCTCCCCCTGTCTGTAAGCAAGGTCTGCAAAAAGGTGTTCTACAAGAACATGACTCTATACATCATATGTGACCTTCGTAGCACCAAATACTCATACATACATCCATCTCCCAACCAAGTGGGGATATACCAGAAAATGACAACCAAGTACATTACATCATTCATCCTAGGTATAGTGGGGAAACCAACATAGGCCGTTGCATGAGCTTGATATGACTGAAATATTTCATCAAATGACTACAATAGATAGAGACACACTATTACATCATGAGTCTTGATATGACCTTTACATCGAATGATATACATGACATTTATAATAGAGACCAAACACCTAAATAAGATCATGATAAACATCAACAATGACACTGTATGATTTGCTCCATAGCATCTGTCACAAGCAACTTGTATTAGTGCATGAATCATCAAGATATGTCTGTATCAACTCATCCTTTTGAATAGAATTTTGTATATACATAATCATTCTATCATATGTGAGAAACACCATAGCCATCCAGATCTGCATGGACCAAGTATTATCAATTAGGAATATTTGCATCAATCAACATATGTACGAAACAACTATCATCATATAGGTAAGAACTCATCATCATCATATCTCCAACAATGCAACTTTGAATAATCATCCATGTATCCATCCAACAATCCTCATCCATACGTGTGCTAAGAACAATAGGAATCCGGCATCATAATTGTAATATATGATCTTTATGCATATGGCGACAACAGCATATGAGTGACTCATCATCAAGTGAATTCAAGCTATGTACTTCTCCTTATCCTTATGAAGATCACCATG
>APFE031149683.1:0-10958 GCA_000404065.3 Pinus taeda
TTCATTTTTCATAATTGACGGTGGAAGTGTCAAACAAGTTCATCTTTTTCATGCGGAAAAAGTTCCATTTTTGAAGGATTTCATAGTTAAGGGAGGGCCAGACAGCTTAATCTTGGCCTCCCTAGGTTTAAATTTCTTGTTTTAGAAGATAGAGTATAAAGTTCTATCCAAACTGTTTAAGCTTGGTAGATTAGTAGCTAGGTAGAGAATGAAGGTGCCCAACTGTCTAATCTGGGCCCTTGGAAGCAATAAGGGTAGTTTTTATATAGGAGGGCAGTTAAAAAAGAAAAAAAGCAATCAGTGTTTGCAAGTCCAAGTGCACCCTTCCCGAAGTAACAAAAAATGCTAAGTGTATTAGGCTGGGTAGGTAGCCTGGAGTTGCAGAAGCAAGATCATCTTCAGTTTTGGCCTTGACAAAGAGGGCTTATCTCATCAGTGACAGAGGTAGCAAAGCAGTGTTTTGATGGCAAAATTCTGGAAGCATGTCTAATTCCCCTCACTCCCCCTAAAAAATCTCTTACTAACATTCCTCTAAAGGATCTTGGGATCTGCCCAACAAGTCATAGTTTCATTGCATTTTTGCAAAATATCAAGTCAAAGTTTTAGCTTTCATCAAAGAAAAGAAGCCACATTTCTTGTGCAAAAATCACTTTTTCACTTTCTATGTAGTTCCTATGTCTATTAACACTTCATAGACTTATCATCATTTCTATTCTAGTTTCACCTCACAAACTCATATTAACTCCTAACTCTACTGTATAGCTCCCTAATTATTTTCCCATCCCTATTGCTACTAAAACTATATAAAATCCCAAAAATAATAATACCCCCCACCCCTTGGCACTATAGCTATATTTCCTAAGTCGGGGAAATAATAGTCCATCTGGGGCTATTATTAAGCCTTCCATGTTCTAATCTGGAGTTAGTTTGACCTCTGGTTAGACTAACAGCCATTTCCCTTTAATCCTAACCCCATAAAACCCACTTTCCGCCCTTATCCTAAAGTTATGTATATAAAACATTTAACCCCGCTGGTGCATAACCCATAAACCCACATTTCTAATGTTTACCCCCCCCTCGCTGTATGAATAAACAAATAATAAACTGCACGCGGGCCTCGTCCCTAACCTTCTGTCGTCTTACCTGTCCCGTCAGCCGTTAGATCTGGCCCACCCAAGATCTACGGTGGGCGTGTCTTTTCCCGCCCCGATGTGCCGAGGGTTAACGTACGGGAGATGGGCGGTTTTCCTGCTGTACTCCCGCCATGCATCGCCCTCCTGGCTGTGTCGGGGCCCCCTCCTCCGAAACCGCTTCTGCGCAACAGCGGTGCGATAAAAACCAGAAACCGCCACCCCCTTGTGACGTCGCCACCACGTCTCCCCCATGACGTCACCTCCGCTCTGCCGATGCTCTGCCAGGTTTCCGCCACCTCATCCATTTCCCGCCCACACCCTGCCACCATGTCATTGCCACGTCACCAACCCATCAGCTGTCACGTCACCCATCCGTACCCGGGACCCGCCGATGACGTCATCGCAGAAAAGCGCTAAAAGCACCAAAATGTCATTTTTTTGCATAAAAAGCATGGAAACGACCGTTTTGTTTCATTTCTATTGGTCCATTTGTAAAGCTTTGATTCGCTCTTATGACCGTTTTCACTCCCAAAACACAGATTCGACCAACCAAGCTGCTGTAGCCTGCAATTCGACTCCATAGCTTGCCATTGTACCAGCTCGTCCACCCTCGGCGCCATTGCAACCAGGTATTTGCCGAATTTTACCTTTTCGCCCCTGTTCTTCCCATTTTTCTCCATTTTTCATGTTGCAAACCTGCAAAATTCCTCAATTAGCAACTCTGCTGCACCTAAGACTTCACTAAAATCCACTGGTAAGCCTTCACTTTAAAAGCAACCTTGTAAGCCTGCGCCCATTTACAATTTCACCGTCAAAACTCCGTTTAGAGCTCGACCTCCATACAAAATCTTGCAACAGCTCAGCATTGCCCAATTTCACTTCATTCCACTGTAGAAATCAGTCCATTGAAGTCATAGTAACTCCTTCCCCCTCTGCATTTTTCCTCACAGTCTTTAAATCCATAGAATTCACTAAGAGAAGGGAAGTTGGCCTAAAAACTCTATAAAAATTGCATTTTTCATTATAGTGCCAAGCAGTCAAAGCTATTGTTATATTTGAGTTCAGTCCCAGGTTCCTTTGCTATCCTCACAAGCAAGTTTGTTAACTAGTTGTTGCTTTAATCTTCCTTCTAAGCTCAAACATTAAAAAGTTCCATAATGACCACTACATCGGCTCTAGACATCACTCCCATGAATCCACCAAACAAAGAGCTTGAGTCAATCGCGCTGGCTAACAGTGATTATCTTATTCAAGATCTACTTGGGGACAGGAATCATTTGCATACCTATTTCCAGCTAAGAAACAACTTCCTTAACAACTCTGACATGTATGGAATATGGGAGTCCAATTTGCCACATTATTTCCTCCCCTCTGTCAATGTTTTTCCAAAGATTATTCACCTGTGTGGTGTAAATTATGAACCAAATCAGAGAGCTGTCAAGTCTCCATTTGGGAGCATACTTTTTTATATCACTCCTGACACCATCAACTAGATGTTAAATTTCAAACAAATGCAGCTACTATTTCCCTTCTCCATGAAGCACTTGCTGGAAGAAGCCTCCTGGCTCCCTGGTCCCAAGATTGAAAGAATTGCTAAGACATTTATGAAGGCAGATTGCCAACCTAAGGAGCCACCTCCATTCCTATATGTCCATTTCAATGAGGTTGGCAAGCTACTAGTAGACATGATATCCTTGTGTTAGGCTTCAAAACAAGTGAACATGTGGATGAGACAGTACTGGTTCTGTTGTCTTCATTCAGCCAAGGGAAGCCTCCTTCTATCAAGTATAAATATGCCAATTTCATAGCAAACAAAATTCATGACCAGCTCATAAAGCTAGATAGGGAGGGCGTCTTCAAATATTCCTCATACATCTACCATTTGTTCATGTATTATCAGTCTGAAAGCTTCCAGTGTCCCATCGAGAAATTGGATTCAAAAGGAGAAAGAATATATGTTGTCCTCTGGTCATCAGTATTCCATCAAGTCCAGCATTCTCCATACTCTTACTATGAGTTCATTGACCAGTTTTCTATCCAGTCTCCTGCCTCTTAATGAAAGCTCCTCCTCCCATAATATCTTATGAGATGTAGAAGATATTGCAGCTATCTAAGAGCTACAAATTAGGTGATTGGTATCTATACCAGGATCACACTGTCATCAGAATCTATGGCTGTGAGCTTTGTCCTTATAGGCTCCCAAGATATGTACCAATGAGGCTTTTTTCCTTGGAATACTACAGGTAGCTTATCAATTCATATCTGACTCATTTTCACAGCACCAAGAAGAAGGCTCACTTGAAATTTAAAGACTGCATAGGCCCCTTTATCATGAACAAGAAGGAAGGTTGGCAAGATGTTGACCTAATACTAAAGGATCAAATTAAGTTGAAAAGAAGTTTCTGGTGGGTCCCTTAGGACCCACTTGGCTTTATTAGTTCTAGAAGAGTCAAATATAGATTCACACCCTATACACACTGCAAAATCCCACACATTAAAAAATATGCTAATCAAGATGCGTGGGCACAACGCACTTTAGTTGAAGAATTCACTCAGGAGGAGATTATGGAACAAAATGTTAAAGACCTTGAAAAAACTCTTGACTTAGATTCTTGTGAGCAGGTAACATTCAAGTTGCCACAACAAATTGGAGAGGGCACATCAGCTGCTGTAGCTGCACAACCCAGCCAAGCACCATCTTCATCAACAATAGGTACAACAAAAGGCAAAGAGCCAATGGACACAGAACAGGTGACTACAGAGCTGCCTGCTACTTCAATGGAGCAATCCCAAGAATAGGCCCCTCCACAACAAATAGATGCACCCCAAATGCCAATTTTACAGACTCTTGCCGATGAGGAAAGAGGCAGAAAACGTGACAGAGAAGATTCCACACCTGCCAGTGGATCTACACAACAGCCTGAATATAAGAGGCAAAGAGTTGATTCTCCTTTTGAGAAGGAAATCAGTGAAGAGATCCTTGAAAGCCCAAGGAGAGATAGAGAGGGAAGCCAATAAACACCTACCAGCTCTTTCCAACAAGAGCTAGACAGACAGCATGCCATGGAGGTGTCTTCCTCCACACAACAAAGCAAGAGACCAGCTAGTGTCAAAGCTAGCTTCAAAGAGATCAAAGCTCAAAATGAGCTACTAAGAGTGAAATTATATGACCAATTCCTAAAAGCAACACCTGCCAAACAGGAAAGGTTGATGGTAGCATATGATATCAAGGAAGAGAAAATGATTCTCAGCCATTTCAAGCCCAAAGTTCATCAGCCTCAGACAGCTGCAGACTATGTCAGGACAAATTTGAAGGTCATGGCCAATGACATCCACCCCATGGACCAAATTGAGCTACATAAGCAGACTGGTGAGATGGTCTATGATACTTTAGCATACAAGGCCACACTGGCTCATGAATTAAAAGAATCATTGAAGAACACTAACGCTCAGTTAGATTTGGAAAGAATGTCCTCCATAGCTAAGACAACAGAATTAAAACATTGGAGGACATTATTGTTGACCTAGGACATGATCCTAACGATCCTAAGGGTGTGAGGGCCCTTATGAAGAAGAAGGATGATGATATTGCTGCATTGAGAAAGTGATTGAGGTTGCCTCCTACTGAACACCCTCAAACTGCAGAGTTAGTGCAAGAGAAAGAAACTGAAGATACATTAGATTTGCTGATGAAAATGAATCAAAGAGTAATCCAGATGGAGGAAGAATTAGAAAGAGCAACCCAGAGTAAGCAGGGAGAGGCAACCTCCCAGCCACCTCCAGCAGTTCTAGCTAATGTCCTTGTTCCTCCTACATAGCTAGCAGCAATCCCAGAAGCCACATCAGCAGCAATAGTCGTAGTGACTACAACAGCATCTGAATCAAGCATGAGCATGGAAGAAATGATGAATGCTATCAAGGAGCTTGAGATTCAAGCTACAGAGATAAAAGAGGCCAAAGAAAAATTGGCCAATCTTGAAGGAATGTATGACAAATCTAAAATGACAGTAGCTAAAAAAATAAGGGAAATTAAGGCCTTGAATGACAAAATTCAAGCCTTGGACAAAGAGCTAGCTTTAGACAAAACCCTAATTGAAATAAAGAAGATTTTGTGGGCAAAGATAAATCAGTCAATCACTGGCCAATGGGGGTCAATTCAAGCCATGTATGAACAGGTAGAACTAATTGGCAAAGCTCAGTTTGAAACTCAGGGAGCCAAAATAGCATTGGGAAACATGCCTGAGTAGGCCAACAAAATGATCAACTTCTTAAATCATCAAACCAAGGAAGAAATGGCAGAATTACAGATTATGAGCAGAACAAATGCCATACTGACAGCCAAGAAAGTGTTGACATTGAGAGGCTTTGTTCAAACTTTAGAAGCAAGATGTCGAGAAATCCAAAAGGATGTAGATAATTTTGAAATAAAGCTTGCAGCACTGTAGACTAGAGGATTGCCCAGCTTATTAACCAGCGCTAGAAGGTTATTAACACGTGACCAATATGCAACTAGGCTCAATAATTATGTCACAAATCAGCTTACTGCTTCATTAAGTTCTCCAGCACAGGCATGACCCTCTTCAAGACAGACTCTCTATGATAAGCTGGAAAACTTATTTTACATGGAACATGAAGTCAACCACCTGTTTGAGATGCCACCCAACTATTACAAGTATATAGAAGCGGATGAGACACTCATCAAGATTCAAAGGCATCAGCTTCCTCCCGAAGATTGGTCGCAAGCAATGCTGGCCATTTTATCCAGGTGATATCATTCTTTGGCTCCTTTTTCAATTTTCAAATTCCATGCCAGCTACAGGTCAATAGTAAGCACCGGATAAAGCACAAGAAAGAACAGGTGGAGCAGGTCAAATCAATGACAAGGTAAAGGGCTGGAACAGCAAGCCCAAAAAGTGTAGATTTTGAAAACACAACGCCAACCGACTCAAATGGACTCAAAAGTCAACATTTTTTGACAGAAAAGAATGACTGTTACATTTGTATTTACTTCAACATTTACTTTCTCACCAGCCACTCCTTAGGAGTTGGTGAAAGAATATATGAGTTAATAACTCATCCTCTAGATATTTTGTATCTCCTTTTTGTATATATATCCCCTCATAGGATGTATTTGGGTTTGGTTGGTTGATTAAATCGCTTCATGAAGAGACTCGCATTATGTATCTGAGAATTGCTTTAACCAAAGACTGCTGAAAAGCTTGGAGCACAGACTGTCTATTGTATGTTCAATGGTTGAAGAGTGACTATGGAATTCTTGTGCTGCTACATGGGACAATAAGTTTTCTTCATTATATTTTCAGTTTATATTTATGTTTATCCCCATCGTATCAACATCTAAATAACATGAAAAATGAATAGCCTAGTCTTTGCTTAACTGCACTCTATGCTCAATTTCTGTTGTTTCTATATGTTTTCCTCTAAATTAGCTATGCATATGAATTCCTCCTGGCTCATATTTTCCCCAATTCACCCATGTATGATAATTGTCTAGGAATTCTTGACTACTCCTAGATAGAGCTCATTCACCTTCCCTCTGTTAAGCTGAAGGAGAGATTCTTAGTTGCCTCTCATTCCTTAGCCCTCATTCCATCCTTATTTAGCTTGAATGTTGTTTCATGTACAGCTACCCTGCTCTACAGTCCTCTTGTGACCAAGAAAATGCACCAGCAGCCCTACTCTATGACTCCATGCCCAATGATTTGAAACCTCTCACACTATGCATGCCTCCCTACTTGAAGACATCAATCATCCCACCAAAACTTAAACAAAACACAAAGAACTCCATAACTAGCCTAAAATCCTTCAAACAAAGCTAAATCCTAAAGAGAGAGCACTCTCTAATTGCAGGTAGGCTAGGACCTGTAGTCCAAAGATTGGTTTGTGGTTAACTCAGCCGTATTCCCTTGGGAGTCAAAGGGAACAACCTAAGTGTTAACATAATTGGCGACTCCACTGGGGACGGAACGAATTTTCCAATTGTTGTCTACTCCTTAATGCTGCAAATAAAATCTGAATGACAGCTAGGAAGCCTTGGAAACTGCTTTCCTTTGCATTTGCAGGAGTATATAAAAACTGCTTCAGTTAATCTTTATTCAGTCGTAAGCTCTAAACAGCTCTTCCAAAATTTGATCAGTCTCTTTCTAAAACCACAACTATTCCTAGAAAATTTCCAAAAAACAGGTTCAGAAGCTGGCTCTAAAGAAGAAGACCTGTTACACCAGGTCTAATCCTGATCCAGATCCACCAGCTATTTTTGAAAATCTTAATTTAATTCCTAAGATTCTCAGGAAACAAGAGGAAGAAGAGCATTTTATAGATTCAAGCCCTGAAGCAGTTCCTCAAAGTTATATTCCATCTCCTACTAAAATTTCATTACATCCTCACACCACTATTCCTACATCTCCTACTTCCTCATCCACTTCACAAAGCACCTTCTCTACTCCTCCATCTACTATTATCCCAGTTGTTCCAGTCATTCCATTTGTCCCTGTTGTTCCTATTATACCTATAAATATGTCTAACAGATATGCACCTTTACAATTACCTGCAAATCCAGGGGCTATGCCTCAGGATTATCAAACCAAGATCACTTACTTTGATGGCGCTAGTTCCTATACAACCCAACAACACACTAAGAAGATGCAGGACTATTTTGAGAATTACGAAATTGATGATGATGATGTAAGGATGAAAATTTTTGTTCAAATTCTAACTGGTGATGTAAGGACCTAGTTTAGATCACTTGCTGCATACTCTATAGCAAATCCTGAGGCCCTATATCAAACCTTCTTAAACAGGTGGGAAAAGAAGAAAGACCCCTTACACATTTTAACTGAATATGATAACTTAAAAAGGGGTCTGCAAGAAACTGTCCAAGACTATTGTGCTAGGTTTAACAACGTATACAATGCAATATCACAAAACCTTAGACCCCCACCTGACTTAGCCTTGATCAAATTCCCTGATGGATTTGATTCAGACATGGCATATCAATTGAGGGAAAGAGCCCCATTAAACCTAGTAGACATGCAGAATATAGCTGTTAGTGTAGAAGCAAACTTGATTGCCAAACGAAATTGAGCGAGAACAGAAAGAAGAACAACATTCAAAGAAGAACCTTCAGCATTCGAACAAAAGTTAGATGCAATCATCAAATGTATGGACAGATTAGGAGATAGATTTGAAACCATTGAAAGAAAATCATCATGGGAGGGTCAAACAAGCAACATAGCCAGGAATAGTAATTTTAAAAAAAATCAGAACCAAAACGCTGGAAGGACTAGCCCTGACCAGAATATCAGACCTCCATTTCAAGAGAATTATGCAGAGTCCTCAACCTCTAGTGAACCAATAGAGGACCCCCACATTAACCTGATGGGTCTAGATAGTGAACAACAAGTCTTTCTAACTCAAGATGACCAGGAAGCCCAAGAATTCAAACAATTTCAAACCAAATATGGCGAGTCATTTGACTTCAGAGAAGGTTATGATACAGCTGTATATGAAGTTCACAAGCAATACAAGTTGAGAAGTAGGACCATAGAGGTGCCAAAACTTGTTAAAACAAAGGATACCAAACAACCAAAGAAAATAAAAGAAAAAGTTGCCCTAATAGAACCTGCTAATAGAATAGGCCCAAACCCAAAGGAAGTGACAGTAGAAGATGTAACAGAGATACACCCCTCATAGAAATAGCCATTGGTATCATCTTTCCTAAAGGAGAATTCAAACAACACCCCTCAAAACGCTTCCGAAACGAAAATACTCCAGGACAACACTGATAATCTAGAGAAAATAGCTGAAAACACAGTTGAAAAAGGAAAATCTGCCAGTTACAATACTAAAACCCAATCAAAAAAACCATTTGACTTAGAGGCAATAGCCAAGTTAAAGATATATATTCCTCTCTCTAAGCTTGCTAAACATGATGTGTGTTATCACTCAGGTTGTCCCTAGGCTCCTGTTTAGGGATATGGCCAAGGTAACCACAAACCAATCTTTGGATTGCAGGTTCTAGCCCACCTGCAATCAGAGAGGGCTCTCTCTTAATGATTCAACTTTGTTGATGATTTTAGGCTAGCTTTTAGCTCAAGGGTTTTTGTTTGTATTTGGATGGAAGGTAGAAATCTCAAGCAAAGAGGCAAGGTAAGGTGTGATAAGTTTCAAACCATTGGGCATGGAGTCATGGATTAAGGCTTGCTATTGCGTCCTTGGTCACAAGAGGATTAAGGAGCGGGATAGCCACACATGATACAATTATCAATCTACTGAAAGGATGGAATGAAGATCAAAGATGAAAGGCAAAGGAGAATCATTTCATCAGACTGAAAAAGAGGAGAAGTGGATGAATGATTATCTAGGAGCATATAAGAATTCCTAAACTATCATTCATATGTGAAAGAAACAGTGTAAACAAGATCATTTAAGTATGCATGTTCATAACTATTTCTGATGAAAACATGAAAAAATGCAGAAATTGAGCTTAAGGTGTAGTTAAACAAATTCCAAGCTATTCTTCTTTTCTGCAATTTAGATGGCGGAACTGTGGTAAAACAAAACATGAAAATTAACAGAGTTGAGAAACACTTATTGAACGATGTAGAAGCACAGGAATTACATAATCACTCCTCGGCCAATTAAACACATCAAACAATTTCTAAATCCATGCCTTCAACAGTCTTTGATTATAGAAAATATGATAGTTACAGTGCGGGTCTCTGCTTGAAAAAATGTCGAGATAAATATTAAGCAATTTCCTCGACTCACCAACCAACAACTACTCCATCTTTCAGGGTGGTATATATAAGCAAAATATCAGAAAGTCATTTATTACAATTGACCTAAACAGGTCTGCTGGAAAAGCTTTTCTAAAACCTAAGTGTCGCTGGAATTAAATGCAGGTAAGTCCTTTGGGCTGCGCTAGAGGCAGCTGAATCAAAAGGAGTGCAATGTGACCCTTGGAGGCTCGATGCAGTACTGCTGGAATAACTGTGCTTCAGGATTTGTAGTTCTTTTTTGGTGCGAGTTAAATGTGCAATAACCATGATTTGACAGTTTTGAGTGGCTTCGCCCTCTTTCTTTGGCTTTGTTGGAAGGTATTAAATGTTCTTCTGCTTTGGGCTACTGTTAAGATCTTTTGCTGATACTCTTTGCCGCTATATTGATGGTTTCCGTCATTTGCTGATACTCTTTGACGTGCTTTTTCCCTGTTGATTTGATCTGATACTCTTTAATCTCTGTCACTGGTCCTTTACTGTCTTTAAACTGGATTAATTTGGCAAAATCGGGCGATTTCGGGCTTTTTCGGCGCAAAACGGGCCAAGGAATCAAAAGATTCCCTAAAGATTCCCCAAAACGGCCTATTTCCTGTAGCGATGCGCGATTAGCGCTTCGCGCTAATCGCACATCGAAAACTGCCTCTATTTCTTGTTCTAGAGCTCCGAAGTGCGATTTTTCTTCCTACACGAATTTTCGGTTTCTTGGCTGCTGACGTCAGCATGACATCAGCAGTACGACGGATGACGTCAGTGGTGGGTCCCTGGTACAGATGTGACGTGGTGGGGTGATCATACTTTAAGGCGATGCGATGAACTTCTCGCGATGCGATTGTAATATCTCGTCGGTGGGGAACGCGGGGGTATTTTAGTTGGACATGCAACGCTTGCGATTGCCAATCGCCAATGTCATGATATCACGTCGGGTAACAATGGATGGGGCATAACTTGTATGGTGAGAATATTGCGATCTTGCGATGCAAGCTGGCTTACTAGGATCTACATAGTGTTAAGGAAGTCGGTCAAAGGG
>APFE031149687.1:0-10329 GCA_000404065.3 Pinus taeda
TTTTCCTCATAAACTTACCCAGATCATTACATTTGATGTCTTTAAGCATGATTGGTTGACTTTGCTAAATGTTTGACTGTTTTTCTAGATTTTGACATATTCACAGAGCTTCCACAGCTGTCTGGCAATTCCGCAGCCATTCAGCAATTCCGCAGCCTTTTCATTGATCTCCATGTTCCACGTGTCATTTTGAGAAACGAATCACATGGGCACATGGGAATGAAGGTGTTGAAGGTTCCTATGCTATTGGCTTGGTCAGCAATGCCACGCATACCTCCGGTCAACGAGGATCCAACTTCAGTCAACAAATCCAGTTCAAACGGTGCTGCGTGAGCTGAAAGGTTACGTCACTCCAAATGGCAACTCCTCCACTCTACGCAGGTTATGGGAGATAGGATCCAACCTTGGATTCAACCTCCATGATGACCGTACCTTCCAGATCACCCACTGACCTATTGACATGTTGCTGAACCATTTAATTAGCATGTTGTCAGTTAATTTTTAGTTTCATGTTTTACGCAGTAGGCAGTTGTTTACTTGCTTATAAAATCCAGCGTCTACGAACGCTTAAGGATTAGTATTTAGTTGTTTCATTTATGTAATTGCTACACTTTTAGTGAGCACATAAACTTTGTTTTGAAGATGTTGTTTCAGCACTTTTTGACTGTAATTTCTGCATTATGAATTAATAGAAGACTGATGTTTGACTCCTTTACGTAGCTGATTTTTCTTTGGGCTTTGTGGATGGAGGGCCCCCGTTCATAACAGCGTTTGTACAGTAATTTACTTTTATGTTTTTACCATTCACTTCCTTTGAATTCAACAATTTTCCTTTTCTTTAACACATGTACATAATTGATTTAATTTCATTGTCATTTCATTTCCAGCATTTACTTTAAACTGATCAGGACTGTCTTTTGCAGGTGTTAGCCCAGGATTGTGTGTCTTTGTGCATTTGCTTTATCTCTAATAGTATTTTCAGTTGTCATATTCATAAGTTGCTGCCTTTACTCTGTTTTCCTAGTTGATTTCTAAGTTTTAGTTTCTCAAAGTTGTATGCTACATATTGATGGTCTCTTTATATAAGGTTGTTCATCCTTCAAGAAGATTAGAATACTAAAAATTACAAGCTGTGCTTTTGAGTACTTTTAGACTTATCTCTATCTACTTCTAATCGTGTTCACATAATACTATAATGTTGACAGAGAGTTAGGAGAGTAAACATAAATACTGGTCATTACAGTAGTTTTGTTTCTTAATCTTTTATTGCACAGCATGAGTAGTGACTAGTGCTTATTAGAGTGGTTTTTTTCTAATTTTTGCTTTCAGTTTCCATCAAGTTATTTCTTTCAAGCTTTTTCCTTTGCAAAATTTTAGAAGGTAGTTAGAAACCACAATAACACACACTCAACTCTTTGATCACCTTCCCACCACTATCAACTCAATCTGTTTATAAAATCTCTTCTCAATCTTAAGAGATAAATTGGATCACAAACAACACCCCCAAATGACAAAAAGATTTAAGAGGTTGCCTAAGTACATATAGTACACCTTCACTTCATCAGCTTACGAGCCCTAGGTTGACAATTAATGAAATCAATTTAGAAACACTAAATTGACCAAACATCAAGGATGATGAAACCAAAATTCAATTTGCTTCTCTTAGGTTGGAAATTGCAATGCTCATTTGGTGGGAGGCCAAAACTCAAGAGGACATGAATAAAAGTGGTAAGGTTTTATCCTCTTGGATTGATTTTGTTGTTGCAATAATAAGACAATTTTATCCATTAGAATACATGAAAAAAACTAAATGGTTTGGCAAAACTTTAGGCAAGTTAAGGGTCAAAATTTGCAAAGCTATACTAAAGAAATTATGAAAATAGCTTTGATTTTTGGTATAGATTTATCCTCTCAAGACACTTTACTGAAATACATTGGAGGTTTACATAGTTATTTGAGACACACAATTCTCATGTTTTTGCCTACAAAGCTAGATGAAGTTTGTGGACAAGAAACTCATTTATAAGTAAGAGAAAAGAATGTTCCCTAAGAGGATAGCAAAAATCCATTCAAGAGTGGAGACAGAGGAAAGGGGAAATTCAAAGGAAAAAGGAAGAAGAATGCTTCAGTAAAGGAGGAGGGAGAAAAACTCACATGTAAACATTGTTCAAAAGAAGGCCATGATGAAGACCACTGTTGGAAACTCAATCCTGAGATGAGACCAAAAAAGTTTAACAAAAAAGGGAAAAAAAAATATTGTTGCAACTACACAACATGATATAGGATCTGATTCTGGGGATGAAACATAGATCACAGCCATGGGATTTAAATGTAAGGACTCTATTGCAAGTACTAGTTCTTCTAGTAACCTCAATGAAACTCAACATGAAAAAGAAATAATAGAGATTTTCCACATTATAGCCATTTCAAAACATACCAAAATATATGCTTTGTTTGATAGTGGATCACAAGAAAACCATATTTCATAAGACATTGTTAAGAAATTAAGCTTATACACCATTCCTCTTCCTAAACCTTATCCTTTAGGATGGATATGTGACAATGCAAAATTGCATGTAACAAAAAGATGTGAACTGAAATTTTCCATCACTACAAACTTATAGATGAGGTAGAGCTTCACATAATTCTACTTGACATTTGTGGTATTGTTTTTGGAAGCCCATATCTATATGATAGGAGAGCCATATTTCATCACCATGAGAATAAATATCATTTTTTTTTAAATGGGATTGAGTACATTGTTAGAGAACATAGAAATAAGTTGAATTCATCACTTGGGAATGCTCGTCAAATGAAGAGGCTTGTTAATGCTAGTAATATTTTTTTACTCTTGATGATCAAACCCAAAGAGTGTGTTGAAAATGAAGCCTTCCAAGGATGTGATGCAATATTAGAATGTGATTTGATTGAGGTTGTTAACACATATTATAAGATGTTTTAAGAACCTGAAGTATTGCCTCTTAAAATTGGAAGCCAACATGAGGTCCAATTGCACGTACAGGATGTCAATAATGGAGAATGCAAAAATCAAGAAATAAACCCAAGAGTTTCTTGATAAAAGGGTCATCAGACAATGCACATCTCCATGTGGGTCTTCAATTTCTTTAGTACCAAGGAAAGAGGATACATGGCACATGTGTGTGGATTTCAGACCCTTGAACAAGATTATGGTAAAGAATCGTTACACTCTTCCTTGAATTGATTATTTACTTGATCAGTTGAAAGATGTAGTGTATTTCACTATGTTGGACTTGAGAAGTGGCTATCATCATATTATGATTTTTGAAGGATACATATGGAAGACAACATTTAAAACAAAGCAAGGTTTGTTTGAATGGTTAGTTATGCCATTTGGGCTTTGTAATGCTATTGCAACATTCATGAGAGTTATGAATGATGTCTTAAGACCTTTTCTTGATGAGTTTTTTATAGTCTATTTAGATAGCATATTGATTTTCAAAAAAAATTACAAAGAACATGTCAAGCATGTTATGCAAGTCTTATATGTTTTAAAAAGGAAAAGTTGTTTTTAAATATGTCTAAATGTGAATTCGGAAAAGCCTTGTTGATATATTTGGGTGATATTGTTGGAGGGGGTTAATTGAAGATAGATCCCTCAAAGGTAAAAGTCATTGTGGATTGGCCCAAAATCAATAACGTAACAAAGGTTAGGAGATTTTTGGGAGAAACCAAATATTGGAGAAAATTCATTTCTAACTTCACATTAAATTCATCTCCATTACATGCCTTGACAAGTGTGAAATAGGTTTTTCAGTGGGGAGGTAAGCAACAGAAATCCTTTGATGCATTGAAAGAGAGAATCAGTACAACACCAGTACTTGCACTTCCTGATTTAAGACAACCATTTGAGATATAAACTAATGAAAGTGGCTATGCTATGGGAGCGGTCTTAATGCAACATGCTAAACCCATTTGTTACCATTCTAAAAGTTTTAATGGTGTAGTAGTTAACTATCCTACATATGACAAATAGTTGTATGCACTGGTGCAAAGTGTGAAAAAATGGAAACACTATTTGATGGGAAAGGAAGCTATCATTCACACTAATCATCAACCATTTCAGTACTTGCAATCACAAACCAAGCTACAACAAGTGAGGCATTTCAGATGGATGGGTTTCTTGCAACAACTCCAATTGGTGATAAGGTATATGAAATGTATCTATAACAAAGTTGTTGATATTCTATCTAGGTCAATTATTAGTGCATTAGTTATTATTAAACATAATTCTATCATGCATGTATGAAACTTTGTGTCATAGAAACCAAGTAGAGGAATTAGATTACCATGTTCATGATAAATTTTTCTATCATATTGGTAAGTTATGCATTCTAGAGGGTGAAAGAGTCAAAATCATAAGGGAAGCACATACTTCTCTTATTGTTGGCCATTTTGGTGTAGGCAAGATGGTGGCACAATTACAAAGGTATATTTATTGGCCTTGTATATATGAAAGTGTGTCACAATCTCTAAGAGGATGTTCTTTATGTGGTACTAGTAAGCTTAGCAATAGAAAGTTAGGATTTCATTCTCCACTTCTAGTTCCTTCTTGTCCTTGGGAAAGTGTTTCGATGGACTTTGTAGGAGGGTTGCCTATGTCTAGGAAAAATCATGATTCTCTTTATGTTGTGGTGGTTTGTTTCAAAAAGATGTGTATTTTGATCCCTTGTAAGAAGCAGGTTATAGCTTAAAAGACCGCATAAATTTTGTTTCAAAATGTATGGGTGAATTTTGGGTTGCCCAAATCTATTATTTTTGATCGAGATTCTCGATTTGTCAGAAAATTTTGCTCAAGCTTATGGGGATTCGTGGACATAAAGTTGAAAAAGAGAATATAATTCCATCCACAAACTGATGGTCTAACAGAAGTGGTGAAAATAAGAGTATTATATCTTCTTTATGGTTGTTCAAACAAACATCTTAAGCTTTGGGGTGAACACTTCCACTATATTCAACATGCTTACAACCAGGCAAAGCATTCGTCGACTCAAACATCTCTAATTGAGGCATGGTTTGGATACTTACCAAAATCTCCTTTAGATTTTATCTTTGGGAAAGATGTTGCTATTGGTGGACATAGTGACGTTGATAAGGCCAAGAGATTCATTAAACAAGTTCAATTGGTGCATCAAATGGTTCAAAAACAATTGGAAAATAGTTAAACCATGGACAAGGCAAGGTATGATAAGCATCATGTTGACCACAATTTTCAGGTTGGAGATGAAGTTTCACTTTACATTAGCAAAGAGTGGCTTAAAGGAGAAGGTAAAAAAATGAAACCAGTAAGGTATGGACCTTTTAAGATTTTAGAAAAGATTGGTAATAATGCCTTCTGATTGGATTTTCATCCACATATGAAAATTTATGCAGTTGTTAATGTTGATAATTTGAGATTATATGAGCCTCCTTTGATGGAATACCAAGGATATCATGTTCATATTCCTTCAATAGAAGATTTCTCTCTTGAATTTCTTGAAGAATTGTAGCAAGATACTATCCTTGACAGAAAAATAAGAAATTCAAGAATAGGAAATACTGAGTACCTTTGTGTGGCACTCAAATGTACAAATCCAGGTAAAGCCAAATGGATTGAGGTTGGAATGGTGAGGTAACTATAATAATCTTTTGGAGGTGCAAAAGCTTCAAGTGGGGAGAACTGATCCAAGGGATCAAGAAAGTGCTCAAAATTCAAAGTGTTCAAAAGTGCTTAAAACTAGTACCAAAGTGTAGAGCTCACCAACATGAATCCAACACAACTTGAATTTCCCAAAACCGATATTGTATGATATTAATAACGCATTTTGATTGTTTTCCCAAACAAGTAAAATATTTGCAGGTTGGATGTAGGATTGCTGACTGGGTAGTCTATACACTAACTAGGCAGGGTGACTTGAAAACATCACCGTACCACATAGGAAAATGGTAGGCTTCCAAGTGGCCTCATGTGATTGGTTCAATTTGGCAAGTTTTGATTGGTGGTTGGAGTTTTTAAGTGGCCCAATGATTCAGTGCCACGTGGCACCCCGATACTGAGAAACATTTGGTTAAGGTCGAACTACCACCAGGGAGTACCAAACATGAGAACTTTGAATGAGCAACGTAACACTCTATCGCAGCGCCAATGGTATGAATTAACAACTATGGCTGCGAAACCATATTTAAACCTTCAATGGATTGAAGTTTAGGGAGGGGGTTAGGGCCCTTGGCCCTTGGTCACTACACTACCCATGAGACCATGGGAGGAATGACCAATGCCTTGAGGCTTAGCCCTAGCCCAAGGTCACACTATAAACCATGTAACTAGAGGCTTTGGCAGGCAGTGTTGGGCGGAAGCCCCAACCCATGGTCTAACCACAAGCCATATAAATAGAGGCAGCGTGAAGCATTTGGTGGTAGGGTGCGAGGAATTAGAGGCTAGCCCCGGGTTTCATGGGTCAACAGAACTATATGCCGAAGGAATGGGGACTATGTCGTTGGGGGGGGGGGGGTGGTTAACCCAGCCCCCGAGTGTATGGCTCTATGTGGCCCAAATGTTCCGTTGATAGGACTTATTGCACATTTTAAAGAAGCAACAATTTACACCTGAACCAGCAGGAATCTCGTTGGTGTCGAGTAAAAATGGTGCTCGATGGGCCCTAGAATGGAAGAATTCATGGAAAAGTTAGTAGAGGAGTCTAGATTATAGAGCAATTAGTAGAAAAACTTCTCTAGAGCATAACGCCTTCAATTTTTGGCCAAATCGAGCCTAACAAGAGCATAACTTGGGGTTTTTTACTGTTCTAGAGTCGTTGAAGATATATTTTTTAAATTATGAGCATTATAAATCCATGTAGACATAAATTTGAGCACTTAATGAAAGAGTCCCAACATTAGAAGTTGGACCAGGAGATGTAGCCCAGGAGAGGGGTGAACTCTTTTATCATTTCATTGTATTGTGTTTCTAATATGGTATATTTGTCTCTATTTTTATGTTATTAAATAAGTTTTAAGACCATTATTTTATGTAATTTTCCAAAGTGATCCATTTCCTAAAAGACATAGAAAAATTCTTGCAAATTTTCCCATCACCTTCAAGTTTTCATAATAGATCATCCTCCCACGAGAAGACCTCCTCCTTAAAGAGAAAGAAAATTTTGAGCTATCTACGGTATTTCCAGCTACTATGGCTGGTGAGGACCTTGTTTCACACCGGGAAAAATTATGCAGGGATCACATGACTTAATATCACTTATCAAAGTTTATTTTTCTCTCCTTTACTGAGCCCAATATTTCGACAAAAATCTGATCAATTCATCAACTCTCCATAACTCTAGATCATTAACCCAACAAATCGTCCTCTAGAACTTTGCCAGTGGAGATGAATATTTTTCTGATCGTGTCAATCATGGCACTTTGCTATCTTATGTTTTTGTAAATATTCCATTTCAAGAAGTAAACTCAATTTAGTTATGGTTTAGTTAGTACAGCTATGCAAATTGCACACTCACACATTTTTTGTTATGGTGAATCACTAAGAGATCAAGAAATAATATTTTGTAAGGGTTACTCATCCTAAGACCCTATAAAAAATTGTTTATGATATATTTTGAAGGGTTCTGAATTTTGGTTTCAAAGAGGCTCCGGAACTGTTAATGGAGAAAGGGAAAATGTATCCTCTATCTGCATATTAATAAATAGTTTTGGTGATTCTGGCTTACATAAGGATGTAGTATGTATTTTGTTCTGCATTCATTCCATTTATCTTTGTTTTCTTCTCAGATGACATGTAATAGTAGTTGTTGGGTGTATTTTTATGAAATCATGGATACATTTAACTCCAATGTTTATCTGAGATGTCTATGACTAGTAAGATCTAATGTCCTTAATATGCACTCCATATAATCTGATATATCATTTAGAGTTTCATTTATCTATTTCTTACTGAAGGTTGATGCACCATATTCTATGCTAAGCCCTCTGTATTTTATTTCTTTTCTTCATATTCTTCTTTCATGCTTGCTACAATGACCAATCAACTATGTTCTTATGTAAGTTAGCCACCAGAGCTTGATATTAAGTATTCTATGAGTTTTCTTTGATATCAATTGCATCTACCCTCTTGAAAAAGATTATGAACCAACTCTATTTTAAAAATGTTGTCAATGTCGAATGTAATTGCACAATTTCATCAAATCTTACAAGCACTTTTAAGATGTCCTAGCCATTGACATCTCCTCAACCCTGGGATTGCCTATATGAGCTATTGGTCATTTGACAAGACAAACATTCTTATCAAGCTACTATCAATGGAATCTTTAGTACTACTTTTTGTGATCTCCTTTGAAAATCCTTTCTTTGGAGTCATATTGTTTGTAGATGATGAAATATTGACATGGAAATTTTTAGGGGCTAATATTCGCAAGTGGGATAATTTTCCATGCTTTTTCTAAAAAAAGATTTGTGAATTTCCATTTTTTCTAAAATTTATTCGCCCAAATTTGGTAGTATAAAATTATTTTACCTTAAAGATCGCTTAAATTATATACACATTATATATAAAATCAATAGAAATTTCAATATTTTATAAAGATATCTCCAAATATTTTATAGTTTTCATATTAGGGAGTAGTAAGATTCAATGAGATTTCTAAACTTTAAGATAAATTTCGATATCTGTAGCGTTTTGTATCTATAGTACCTGATAAAAAAATGCACTCATGGCAACAACAAATCAGTTCTGCAAACAATCAAATAATTTAATCAGCCACAAGAAAAAGACAGCTACTTAGAAGAGTGATACGCAATGCTTGGACAACAGGGAGGAAAAGTGACCTCACTGGTCACTAGAAATGTGCATTTCACAACATATGAGATTTTTTACGTAGTTATTGACTTCAAGGGAGACTTACGAGAGAATGGAACAACACAATGAACAGTTTCTCATGGAGAGAGGCCTTTTACTACACAATTCACAATTGCAGAGGGAAAGAGTGCCTCACTACTAACTGGGATTGCACAATGTGTAGTTGCAAAGATAAAGGGGGAGCCTTTGCTAGAAGAGATTGCACAATGCATGTTCAGGAGGGAAGAAGGCTCTGAGATATGTGAAATTCTCTTTAACAAAGGGCCAGTCTTGAAATCTGCTAACTGAAGGGAGGAAGGATGTGGATTAGCTCAATATTCAACCACAAGTTACTCACATTGAGCAATAAAGTTAAATGAATGGAAAAGGATATTCATGCATAAATACACCCAACAACACTAATTATCGGTAGGCAAAAAGGCAAGGAATGCGAAGTGACACTAGAAAAGTAGTGATAAGACTAAAATGACACTTGTGAAAGCAAAAGCAACAAAAGCGAAAGAAAAAGTGACAAAAAGCGAAAATTGAGAAATTTACCCAGAAAAGCAATGCAATTGTGACCAAAAGCTCCTTGTGCTCATGAGAATGAGTAGAGCTCGAAAAATAAGTGTGATAATGAACTCTAAGATGAATTTCTTATATAGGTGGGGAGTCATGCAATTAGGGTTAGGATTTTATATGTACATGCCTAAAATCAAGGAGCCACTCTTAGTTGATTAACACATGTAAGATAATCAATTTAGAAACATGTGCCATATTGCTAATTAGAAGTGTGGATGGTTTTCCTTGGGAAGTGCACACTTCCTATTTTCAAAGAATGCATAGTTGGAATTTTCTGGGAACTGTGCAATTTAGTTTCTTAGTGGATTGCACAATTCCCTACCATAAGGGGTAGCACAATTTTCTTCTACAGTTGATTGCGTAGTTTCCTGAATTAAAGGGTTATGGATTTGCGTAGTGCACTTTAATCTGGATTTGGGAAGTTCATTGTGATAGAGGAGTGCGTAATGTCTCAAATCAAGGCACACAATTAGTGTCATTAAGGCAAGACATAATTTATTTTCCCGAAAGTGCTTTATCTATCTTCAAAAATTGTGCAACTACTTTAGAAAAGGACTGAGTGTCATCATGGGGTGCCTAGGCGTTGTTACAAGAAAAGCATAATTAAGACATCACAAGCTTGACATGAAGTAATACAAGGTTGCAACACTTATTAATTCGGGAAGAAAACTTGATGTAAGTTGAAACAACAATTCTTATGGTTAGAGGGAGGTTCAAAAATAAAATCATGGGTAAATTTTTGGAGGGGGGTTGTAACAACTACAACGCATAGCTTGCTGCTACTCTCATAAAGTAGCTGACTAAAATTTCTCTAATTTAGGTGTAGACACAAAATATTGTTCTTGGAAGTAATTGAGAAGAAACAAATTCAATTTTCTATTGTA
>APFE031149693.1:8052-19046 GCA_000404065.3 Pinus taeda
CAGCCCCTGCCTGTCCCGGATTATTTTTTGAAGCTCCATCAAAGTGGAGGGAGGGCCTCTTTTGATTTTGAATCCATCCTCTGATTTCTTCCTCCGGGCCTCGCAATTTCCAATCTATCTTTTTCTGGCCTGTGCTTATTGTT
Source organism: Pinus taeda (assembly GCA_000404065.3). Lineage (NCBI taxonomy): Eukaryota > Viridiplantae > Streptophyta > Pinopsida > Pinales > Pinaceae > Pinus > Pinus taeda. Next base: position 8,196 of record APFE031149693.1, read on the forward strand.
TTATGGCTCCTTGATTCATAGTTGAATTTGGCTATCCATTCCATTTCCTTTGGATTCCCTGTATCCTGGTCTAAATGGGCTATTCCATTAGCACTGAGAGTTTCAGAGATGAGGGCAGTTGTTTTGGTGAGAGTACAGGGGATACTGGGCTTCTTGTTGTTGAAGATACATTTGTTTCTGGCAATCCAGATTTGCCAACAAAGGTTTGGGGGGATGCTGTTCCACAGTCTCTTGGCCAAGGTTTTGTTTTCCTTGGGGTAGGGATAGCGGTTCCCCCAATTTTTTTGCAGGAGGGAGATCTGGTACATTCAAGGAAGAGATGATTGCTGCTTTCTTCTGCTTCTCTACAAAGGCAGCAAATTGAGGGGCCTAGGATGCCCCTCTTCCTTAAATTTTCCGTTGTAAGGATTTTTCTTTTTAGAAGGGTCCAGTTAAAAAACTTGACCTTTGGAAGACATTCAGGGTTCCAAACAACTTTGTGAAGAGGCCAATTGTTTATGGCTGAGGTGTTTTGGAGGATTTTATACCCTTCTTTGACAGTGCAGCTACCACCATTGGGGTCCCACATATATCTATCTTTGGACAGTCTGTTGAGTGGGGTTGAACCTGTGAGGGAAAGCTTGAGGTCAGCCCACTGCTCTCTGAGATTATAGGGGAGGCGGAGGTGTTTCCAACCCAACCATCGATTTTGTTCCCAAATGGAAATGTCATAAAGGGACTTTAACTTTTTTGCTTCCATCCACAAGTGTAAAGGTCTGAGATTTGGGAGAGTATCCCTTGCTTCCGTGCCCATTATACGTTCAGTCCATATATTAATGCCACTTCCATTGCCCGGGGCTCTTGAAATGTAGCCTTTGAGGAGTGGGAGAGTTTTTTTTATGAGTTTCCAAACAGGTGTGCACTGTCTGTCAGCAATTGGATCCACAAGGATGTTGGAGTTGATCCCATTCAGGTATTTTCGCTTCATTGCTTCTGTCCACCAGGCTCCTTTTTCGCTGAGAATTCTCCATATTAGCTTAAATCCCATGGCCATATTGGCTAATCTTGGGATTATGATTCCTATCCCTCCTTTTTCAAATGGTAAGATTACCTGGTCCCATTTAACAAGGCTGAAATTTTTGGAGTCTTGCTTTCCTCCTTGCCACAAGAAGCTTCTGAGAATTAATTCCATGTGCTTATGACTGCTGGCCAGGGTGAGAGTGATGGCGAACTGATAAATAGGGAGGGATGATAGGATGGCTTTTATTAGAGTTGTTCTCCCAGCAAGATTAAGCCATGACATCCCCCAGCTTTGAAGTTTTCCTCTCAGATTCTCGATTACTTTCACCCATATTTCGGTCTTGATTGAGTCCTTGGCTAAAGGTAATCCCAGGTACATGAAATGAATCCAATTCCTTTGTGCAGGGATGTCCAAGATTATGGAAATTCTCTGAGTGATGTGCCTGGGGACGTTCCAGGTGTATAACATGCACTTATTGTTGTTGAGCTTTCCCCCAGACACTTGTAGAAAGAGGTCTAGCATTTTCTTGAACCTTCTGGCCATGAGACTGGAGGCTCCTCCTATTAGGAGGGTGTCGTCTGTGAAGAGGGAGTGGTTTATCTCCTTGGTTTCGCGTGCTATGCTGATGCCTGTAATTTCTTTTTTCCTGCGCAGCTTTTCCAGGTGTATGCTTAAAGTTTCGGCCATAATGATGTAGAGAAATGGGGAGAGAGGGCAGCCTTGTCTCAGCCCCCTCGAACTTCTAAAAAAATTGCTTGGTCTGCTGTTGATCAGTCGAGCTGTCCAAGGCAAGGATATGCATTCCATGATCCTACTGATGAAGATGCTGGAGACCCCGAATTTTTCAAGGACCGCCTTAAGAAATTGATGATTGACTCTATCAAATGCGTTGGCCATGTCCAATTTGATAATCATCCCCTTTTCCTTTCTATTTATACTGCTGTGAATTGCCTCTTGGATGAGGATCACATTATCTGTGATGTGTCTTTTGGGAACGAAGCCTCCTTGGTTCTCAGAGATGAGGGAGGGGAGGAGATTTTTAATCCTGTTAGCTAGAATTTTGGTGATGATCTTATAGGAGACATTGCATAGGGAGATTGGCCGGAATCGATCGAAGGATTGAGGATTGGGGTCCTTGGGGATGAGAGCTAAATGGGAGGATTTGATGTTGTTCCCCAATTTGCTCTTAGAGAAGAAATTATTTACCATTCTTACGAAGTCTTTCTTGATGATTTCCCAATGGGTTCTGTAGAATGCCACTGTGAATCCATCTGGGCCCGGGGCCTTTTCCTGAGCCATAATGAAGATCGACCACTCAATTTCCTCTACTGTAACCTCTTTCTCCAGCTCGTTGTTTTGATCAGCTGTTATTTTATTTTCAATTGGGCTGAGAAAATCCACACTATCAACGGGCTGAGGATCTGCTGTTAGGAGAGCGCTGAAGTGATTGAATGCCGCCTCTTTAATTTCCTCTTGGTCTCTTAGTTCTCTCCCTCTATCATTATTCTCTCTATGTGATTTGTTGCACGCCTGATTTTTAAACTGTTGTGAAAAAAAGAGGTGTTTTTGTCGCCGGCTTTGAGCCAGAGGCAGCAAAATTTTTGTCTCAGCTCTTCTTCCTTCTCCCTGTTCTATTTGTACAGGTCCCTGTACATCTCATTCTCTTTGGCTTGATCTTCTTCTGTGAACTGGGTGCGCTCCTTGTCCTGGTTCCACTGTTCCAGCTGAGTTTGAAGGGCAGCTCTTTTTTTAGATTCCTCTACCGCATAGTTTTTTGCCCAACGTTTAATGACATTCCTGAGATTTTTGATCTTGGATTCCCATATGAAGTGTGGCGAACCAATAACCTCTTTTGCCCATTGTTCCTTAACCAAGGCTCTGAATTCCTCTTTGCTGTCCCAGGCCTTGTTATATTTGAAGGGGAGAGGCCCCATGTTTTTTCCTTTGTCTAAAATCCGAGCCACTGGTTTGTGATCTGAGAAATAACCTTGTATGATTTTTCTTTGAATATTTGAGAATCTGGCCACTATTCTTTCTTTTACCAGGATTCGGTCAAGTCTCTCCTTTATATTGCTGTTGCCAATTCGTTTGTTGCTCCACGTGAATCTCCCATTGAGTGGAGGGGTGTCTACCAGGTTATGAGTTTGAATTATTGCTTCGAGGGAGTCTCTTGATGGATCAGCATAGAAGTTTCCTCCCAACTTCTCATCTGCATTCCTTATGAGGTTTAGGTCCCCTCCGAGGAAAATATTCCTTCCCTGAACTGTCATGAGATTTGAAGTGATTGTGTCCCAGCAAGAAGCTTTGTCCCTGTAATGGTTTGGAGCGTAAATGTTGTAAATGGTGTATTCATCTTTTGTGGCTTTGTCCCGGATGTCTGTTCTTACCCACCAGCTGTAGGCCTTTTTCTCCTTGAATTCCCATTTGTTTTTGTCCCATAGTGTTCCTATGCCTCCTGAGGCGCCTGCTGTGCTTGTTGCTACACCTGCATATTTTTTTCTTTTTTTTCTGTGATTTTGGAATTCTTGTTCCGTGATTTTGGTCTCCTGAAGTAGGAGAAGGTCTGGTTGTTCATATTTGAGGAGGTCCCGGACTGCATTTGTTTTTAGGGAGGAGCCCATCCCCCTACAATTCCAGGAGACCAAAATCATCATTTACCTTGTTTGTTGTGAGCCCCGCTTTTCTCCTTCATTTTTTCTCTACTTCCTTTTGTTTTTTCTAGGAAAGTATCCATTGGTTGTTGCGTTCCTGTGGCCATTTCTTTTGCTGCGTTTTCATCTCTAATTTCTTTATTAGACTTCCTACCAACTTTCCTGGGGGGATCAATGGAGAGGTTGTTTTCCTTAGATTTGTTTCGGGTTAAGATTCTCTCTACTGTTGGGGGTGGGGAGGACTGAGGAATGGAGATAGGGGAGGAGATGATGATGGCAGTACCTCTGGGGGAAGGAGGAGGGGATGGGGGGTCCTCTGTGGACAGGGTTTCAAAAGGATTGGAGGAGGAGGGAAAGGAGGGAATAGGGCCAGAGGGTTGAGAATGCAAGGGGGGGGGGGTTTCAAGGGAGACTTTAGAGTTTGGACCCTGAGGAGGGTTTGGTTTTTTCTTTTTTACTTGCTCCCAAGTTTCCTCGGGGGTTTCGTTGTTGCCTTCAGGGACATTATTTTTAGATTTGTTACATCTATTAGCGAAATGCCCGTATTCATGACATACCTTGCACTTGAAGGGAAGCTACTTGTAGTCCACTTGCTGGATGTGCGTCCATTGGTCGACTATGACTTTGATTGCTTCCGAAAGTCCTTTGCCCAGATCCACTTCCACGCAGATTCTTGCGCATGCATGCATCTTTTCTTTTGGTTCAGATCTGTCTATGTATTTGTCGACTGCGTTGCCTATAGCTTTGACAGATTCATCCCCCCAGTAGTGTAGCGGCAAGTGGGGGAGGCGAACCCAAATAGGGACCGCATTGGGAACGTCCATTTCTGGGTCGAAGTCTGGAGTCCATCTGTTTAGGTAGAGGCCTTGGGAATCCATGAAATAGGGGCCATTCCTGAAGATCAGGTTCCTGTCTTCCGTTGATTCAAAAAGAAATGTATAAAATCCTCTGCCGCAAAACCGGATTGCTATTTTCCCTTGCACTATTGAGTTCCAGTTTCGCTCGACCCAACGCTGGACAGATCTTGGTGAGGGCCATAGGCCCGTGAACTGTCCGACCAGGCCTCTTTCTGCTAACGAGATTGTTGCTCTCCTCCGAAGGGACGGAGGGAGAGATACTTCTGGTATTTCGTCTAAATTCTTGATAAAATTGGAAGTTGATGGTCGTATTTTCCTCGCAGCGTGCTTAGGAATGAGGGAGGCAAAGATCTTCTCATGCTCTTCTGGATCCTGGAGCAGAGGATCAGATTTCGCCATTGGGAGATTAGGCCAGGGGAGGGATCGCGCGAAGGAAGCCGGGGGGATACCCCGGAGCAGGGGGAGGGCAGGGGCCCGGGAGCAGAGAAGGGGAGGGCAGCAGAGGGAGAGTGCAGCCCAGCAGCAGTAGCGCTGCTAGGCGCAGGAGCGCAGGGACGGGGTCAGGAGTCTAGGGCGCACAGGTCACCGGTCCGCCAGTCCGCGCATTCGACCAGGTTAAATTATTTTTTTATTGCATTAAAGGTGTGGGTAAATGACTTAACCACCTAAGGTATTAATTGAGGCAAGGGGTGCAACGGTTAGGTGCAAGAGGTAAGGTGTTAGTGGCTAGAGCATCATGAATGAGAATTAGGTGGCACTAATTAGGGTGCTGGGTGGGGGATGGGAAACCATTTTGGCATGGAAAAGTGGGGGGAAGGAAGTTGGGCATTGAGAGTGTGTTGTCTCTAAGAACTTGAACACACTACGACTACAGTATGGTCATGTGTTAGGAGGGCAAGGGAACCTATGGATTTCTCTACACCACGAAGCTAGATAGGAGGTTTCTAGTTAGAAGGGTGGCATATTCAGTCGAGTGGCCCTGGAGGAACACTGCAACCAAACCACTATAACCACATTTTTTTCTTGTTACTTTTTATTGTTAAATTATATGAATTTCTCATGAATCAAATTATGTTCACTTAAAATATGTTGTTAAATGTATATTATGAAACATAGTAATGATAAGTATTTTGTGAATGAAAAGGAAAAACAAAGTATGAAAGTAAGGTTCAAAATATTGGGCCTAAAAACCCACCTACAAACCTATGCACGAATATGTCAACCCAAAAATTTCTTCCTAATTGCAAAAAAATGGGGATCAAAAGAAACCATAGGTCGTAATGGAGATATTTAGAAAGTATATCACAAGAATTCTAAGGAAAATAGACAACTATTTTGTTGGGAGAAAAAAAGTTAATAAACCATTATCAAAATGTATGAATGAAGCAACGACAAAAAATCACTGAATACCTGATAAGAGTTAGACTTAAGATAACAAATATGACCAAAAGTACAAGCCTTCTATTAGATAGAATTTCCTCAACATTGTATCAATACTCTTAACCCATAGGCCTGCCCAAGACATATGGCAAATGGTGTTTGTGATGGTGGCTACTTAACCTAGAAAACTCACAATACAAATATGCAAAACAAAAGTAAGAAGGAGAATTAGATGCACCTTATCATGGAGGGTGGCTATTCGAGAATTGCAGTGATTGAATTCCTTGATATTTTGGCTTTGTGAATCTTCTTACCTACGACTCACACACAAACAACAACCTCTGATTCTATTCCTGCAAACTAAAGTTAACATTAACGTTATGAAAACCCAAATACAAACACAAATAATATCAATTAATATTATGTTGGTAGGGAGGGAAGTATATGCCTTCATTATACCAATGGTGTTAACAATAGTCACTCCCTTCATAGACCCTAGTCGTATACTCTCCTCTCACCATATCTCACTGTCAAGGTACACAATACTCTACAGCTTATTGCAAGGAGAAATCAGGTCGTCATTCTCACAACATTACGTTACATAAACTTTTCTCCCTTTGTTCCATGGAAAGTATTGCTTATATAGATGAGTTTGGCAGTAGTATCAAAATGTATATAGACACTTTTTTGACCCTATTTGATATGGTGTTTTCATCCTTATCTTCCAGAACTGATCAATTTTGACATTTTCTACCCTTATCCGTTTTCTTTGCCAGCCCTATCTACTTCAACTCTCTTTTTTTGTGTAACTAAAGCATTGCAAATGTCCCTACAAGTGTTCTAGGCTGTTGAAGAGGAAAACCACCAGTAAACCCAAGGGGATGTCACTTTGAGTTATCATAAACCTTGATTGTGACATTTTGAGTTGTAATATATGCCCCCTAATGTATGAGATTAGAAGAGAAGTTGATGGTTGAAATACATTACAATAGTCTCAATGGGTGTGATAGATGGAGGGAGCCAAGGACGTGGAGCTTGTAAAAGACTACAAAATTCATAGACAAATACAAATAATATATATCCCCAAGGTAGGTATACCTAATCTCGGTACTAAAAGAATAGAGCATGGTCACCCACAAAACATACTACAAACTCATGTCATCGAGGACCAGTCATGATACAATGTAGATCGTTGTCATAGTAGATATTAGTAGGGCTAAAGATACCAATGTCAGTGCCCAATGATGGCCCTCAAAGTATATAATACATTCTCCAACGTATCTTGGGGAAGGAAATGTGCTTGAGTGAGATAGCCCCATGCCCCAAGGTCTTTGGCTCATCCCAGTTGTATGAATCACTACATGCAAATGAATGAGATGATGTCGAGCATGTGGGGAGACTATCTAATTACCAATTGGTAAGGGATCTCTTTAACATACATGAGGAAGACCACCACTAATGAAAATGGTTCCCAATTTATCTAACATAATCTATCGAGTGTGAATTCAAATGAACTAATGTCGAGCACTTATAAAATTGGTTAACATGGGCCAGTAAGGGAAACCCACTATTAATAGCAATGAATCCTTCCAATGAGGATGAAAAGCTCCAAGGTACTAGATTGTTTCTATATATACACCCTAAATAAGGTGTTGGCAATGATTGGAAGAGGTCCATCAAAGGAGGCCCTTGATATACCCCCCATCATTCAACAAGAAACTGACACCAGGATGAGGTCACTTATGGTAGAAAATGAAGAAATGATGCACGAATGATATAGGGATGAATGAAACAAAAGGTAGGACAATATTTCAAATGGCCGACTCTAACTAGGACTTCCCTTGAAAATATAACAACATGACACAAGTGTTTACTTGACAACTTGGATTGAAGAATACCATACAAACACAGTGCTTACATAAGAGGCATCACCGTAGCCTAGGGACTATAAGGTTAACCAATAGGGTGATATATTGACTCAATAATAGAGCGACTATGCTAATGATGTGGTTCTAAAGCCAAGAAAAGACAAAATGTAAGAGTATGACTCAAACAAGTGCCATGTTAAAGGGAGTCACAACCACCATGATAAAATGAAGAGAAACAGGCTCTTCCAACCTTTTCCCTTTTTGTATAGATGATCCCCTTCAAATTTTAATGCACGTGAAAGAGAATACAAGTGAGCTTGATAGTGTCTTTTTAATTTAGTCTTGATGAGATTGAAAAATAGTTAAAAGAATACTCAAATCAGTGTCTTTTTCATGAGTTTTAGAGTGAGGTCAAAAAAGAGATAAAACTACATTCATGCCTTTATTGTGGTTTAACGAACATGAGAATAGGGAAGAGCTTGCTCGCTGACATTACTCTTGATTAACAAGTAGGAAAGAATGGAAAGAATTTGACATCTTCAAGTCATTTAAGGAGCATGAAAAGAGTGTAAAAGAAGCTTGATATTTCATTGTTTAATGAGTGTGAAAGGAAGACCAGAATAAAGCTAATTCCAGATAGACAAGCAGTATCATTGTATGGATTTAGTTCTTATGCTAACAATATTTACCTAAGAAAAGCAAGAGAAAATGTCAAAGTGTATGGATATGGAAATCTACTCATCGCATTGATCTCTCTGAAAGGGTGAGAGAGGTTGCAAGATGGAGGTAAGGTTAATGTGAAGGAAAGAGATTGAGCATGGCTACAAAGGTGGGAAGTGTGATGAAGTCAAGAAACGTTATGATAAAATCTAGCAAGACATTGAATATCATAGGCAGAGGTGACCAAAAATTAAAAATTAAAAGAGTGGGGATCCCCTTGTAAGCATTATAGATGGCTAGAAATTAAAGACAAAGAGAGGCATTAGGCTCAAATATGATTTCATGGTGGGCTCTAAAGAGGATTCATAGACCTACAAATGAATGTAGCATGGGCACTGAGGCAAAAATCAAGTGCTAATCTGGGGTACCCATGAATGGTAGGTTTTACCACACAAATCACAATGTGCAAAAAGGCATCGTTAATGTTGCAACCTGATAGGGTGAGACCTAAGGCACATTGAAACGATATGGGAAAGATAAAAAATGTAGTGGCAATATTGATGTGAATCCTAACCCAAATGTTATTTTGAAAAGTATACCTCAAGTAATAATGAAATGTGATACAGACTTTATGTTCTTTTCTAATAGAGAACCAAAAAATCCTTACATAATCATTAGTAGCATGATAATATATTGAAAATAGATTAAAAATACACCCAAGAACGAAATATAGAACAAAAATACAATAAAAATACCCCAAGAATGAATTTCAATATATTAATATTTTTGTATATTTACAATAAATGTATATTACAATGTTTTTCCGTTTGTGGAAAAGTTTACGTTGGTTAATTTTGGGAAATCCTTTAAAGATTGTGTCATGGAACATATATAGATGACACCATCCACAACTGCATCACTAAATATTTCATTGTTGAACATTTCTTTTAGCTCTAATCATTTAATTTTTTACAAACAAACCAAGATCTTGGGCATAGCTCTTTGTTACACCTCTTGCATTATCCTTGATCTGAATATGTAAACTTAAAGATTTTTAACAATTTGCAAGTGAAAATTATGTGTTTTGGGTAGTGAATTTAAAGAAAGTTTATAGCCAAACAGAGAAAAAATAAGCATATCTGAAACACAACCCAAAACATGATAAGAGAGTTCACCCGTCTCCTAGGCTACATTTCCTGGTCCAGCTTCTAATGCAAGGCCTCTTTCATTAACTGATCATAAGTATGTTTACATGATTTTACATTATTCAAACAACAAAAATGATGTCTTCAATGGATTTAGCACTGTCAAAAACCCCCATCTGGTTTCTTTCTGCACCTCATTTCGCGAAAACTTGAGTAAGTTATGCCTGTTACAAGTTTTTCCCAAATTATATGACTAGTCATCCTCTAATTTGATCCAAATTTGGCTTGAGTGCCCCAAAGTTGAGAACGGTGCAGAAACCTGGCCTACAATCCCGCCCGATGGGAGAAATTGTAGGACCGTTAATCCGCAAACTAAGCCCCCAGTTCCAAAAAACTTGGTCACGTTGGCGCATACGACCACATTGGGGGCTGAGATTCCAGGGCCTAACTCTGCCAAATTTTTAAGCACCTCTGATAAGGCCACACTCCCAGTCACATTGGGTCTCAGTGACTTAGAGCTAACCCCCTTATCTCCTTCGTGCCTATGGTCCTATGGCTATCATGTTCCTTGGGGGTTGGCTCCCTCCTCTTTTTCGCGCGCCTAATGTTATGGGGTGCCATGTGACCCTGAGGCTAGCACCTTAAACTTTATCGCCATGGTTCTTCGCATTGGGATTTGACTGCATTGTTTGTAGGGTGTTGTGGTCGTGGGTCAGGATAAGGCCTAGCCCCTTGGCCCCTCCGCCTGCAGTCTCGTGGGCGCTGGGGTGGCCAAGGGCTAGGGCTTAGCTTGGCCCCCTCCCCCATATGTGATACCATTAAAATTTAAATAACAATCCACCATATTTATTAAGAACCACTTGTGGTGTAGTGGTGGAGCACTGTGGTGCCACTCCGGAGATCTATTGTTTGAATCCCATGGAGGATCGATCTGGCTATAAACCATTTTTTTCTAAATAAGAGGAGGCCACATGGTAGCCACCGATTCGCCCACATCGCTCTCCCTCAACCAACCAATGAACCATTAAAAAACCACCATACACGAACCAATAAGAATGAGACAAGTGTCATCCATCCATAGGTCCTCATAAACATAGTCAAATGCCAATCAACATACAAACTGATTATTGGGTGTACCCGCAACTTCAACTTTTAAAATTTTAGTTGTTTGGCAAATCGACAAGAACATGATATCGAGAGCATATGATATCGGTTTTGAGTGAAACGAGTTGCGTTGGATTTAGATCATCGAAATATATATCGTATTTTAGGTTTCAAGCTCTATTACGC
>APFE031149698.1:0-16563 GCA_000404065.3 Pinus taeda
GAAAAACTTCTTACACATTTTTTAATGGTTTTTTGTTGTCTCTATACCATTACCAACATGTTTTCTAGAAAGTATCCCAATTTTTATTATATTTATCTAAGGATTGCTATAATATCATAAGCAAATGAGGTTTACATATAGATTGTGAACCAAATTTTTAATCAACCATACTCTCATTATAAAACTATTGAAAAAGAATTCTAGAAGATTTAGATGTTTGATTTTTTGTTTTGCTTTATTTGCTTTCTAAGAGTGAACTAAAATAAAACTTATCTAATAATCCTGTTTAATAAATTCCTTCCTTCCATGTCCCTCCCAGTTTCAACCTTTAGTAATAGAAATACCTTCTTGTTATCTTTAGTTTCTCTCGAGCCCACTTCTAAATTGTAAAAAGAATTTAGTCTGACTTATGTTGATTTTACAATAGTCTTCTATACTAATAATTATTTTTGATGATTTAATTATTTTCACATTATTAATCATTATTCCATCATTCAATAATTATACAGAAGACATCAACCATATAACATTTAGGATACCCCAGATGCGGGTGGTAATTAACGCAATTAAGACTATGATACGGGGCAGCGGCAGAAATGATGGCCACTTGGCCCCCTGCGACCATTCCAAGGCCAGCTTGATAACTCCTCACGGCACCTTGCATGCAGAATTTATTGCCTACTCTTGCCGAGGCGAATTCATCAGCTGCATAACCATGGCATCGACGATTCAATCGACCATTCTCCCCCTGTTGCATTGTGCCTACCCTCTGCAAGCGCGAAAGCTGACTAAGAGAACCACTACAGGTCGATTAAACGAATGGGGAGACCAAAGGGCAAGGCCTTTACATACAACAATATGCGATTGTGATCAGATTGCATTTCAATATCGGCGAATTGCAGAATGGGGAGACCAAAGGGCAAGGCCTTTACATATAGCAATATGCGATTGCAATCAGATCACATCGCAATATCAACGGATCGCAGAATGGGGAGACCAAAGGGCAAGGCCTTTGCATATAGCAATATGCGATTGTGATCAAATCGCATCACAATATAGAAAGATCACAGAATAGGAAGACCAAAGGGCAAGGCCTTTATATATAGCAATATGCGATTGTGATCAGATTGTATCGCAATATCGCATCGGCAGAAACCAAGGGGCGGAGCCTTTACACCTTCATATGTGCGATGCAATGATGTGGACCCGACGGTTTTCTAAATATTATTTAATAATATTTGAGGTCCACCGATAATCCAATTTCAATGCATTTTCAATCTATTTCGTTATATAATGAAATAACGAAGGTGGGGGACAGCCACATTGCAGTGCTTCCAAGGACGTGGTGGATGACATGGAGGATGAGTGGGCTTGCCCAATTATCAAGGAGCCCATACTGGTTGACCTCAACTAAGGTGACGTGGCTTCCAGGCAGTGGATGTGGCTGACAGAGAATAGGCAGGGGCTGCCTAATGATAGTTCGAGGCTGGCTGTGGCTGCCCAGGTGTTCATTATCTGGTCTTTTTGTTTTCTGCTAGTGTTGCTTGGGTTCTGGCTTCCTATTTGGACTAATCATCAAGGAACCATCTTACTATTTCTGTTGTGGGGTTTGGACTTGAGAAGTCATACCATTTTTGAGGTTTCTGCTCTCACTGGACTGGTTTCCCCAATGTTGGGGCAGTCTAGATTTTGTTGATACTCTACGATACCTTGGTCGAGGCCTTGTCCTCTTTGTATCTTTCTGTACATATTAATAGATTACTTTTACTTAGAATATATATATATATATAGGATAAAAGAATCATAAAGAGATAGTCACATAAAGAATACAAGAAATTTATACCGGGAAAACCCTCATGGGGAAAAACTCAACAAACCTTTCAATAGTGAATTCTTCAATCCAATAGAGATACATATAAGTCAACAACTAGGTCAAATATGGTCCATCCTCCTAGTCAAGTCATCTGGCCCATACCCTGGACTATCTTTCTTCTTCATTCATAAAATCACCCTTAGAATCTTGCCTTAAATATGTGAGATGCCATGCCTTAGACATGCAAGATTATTGCCTAAGATATGCGAAATTATTTCCTCAAATATGTGAGATTATACTACCATAGATGTGAGCTACTCTTTGCCATAGATGCGTGCTACTCTTGCCACAGGGGAAAGCTATTATTTACCACAAATGATAGTCAATTTGTTGCCTTAGAGGAGGCCAAAATATAGTGAAGAAGAGATCAAATTTAATTCCAAAATGAGGAGGAATGCGAGGTCTTTATATAGCCTTTTCCTTGGCTAAATGGATGTGTCTTTACATGGATCCAACTTGAACTATCTAGAGGGCTGACATGACTAAGAGGAGGGTGACTTTACATTTTGGAGCCAAAAGCTTTAATTTCAAAATTCAATATTTCTTTCATTTAAAAGTCCAAATAGGACATGACACAAAATATTTTTCTTTTGAATCTTAACATTTAAAATATGCTTTTACAAATATATCATAAAAACTGATGATAGTTACAAAAATTAACACTCCCTCTTAACTATGGAGGTATTCATAATGACTATGTAACAACCCTAGTGAAAATTTCATGTAATAAAATTTAATAGAGGCAAAATAAGACCACGGTCAAGGGACACTTATTCCAATCTGAATGTTGGGTAAAGGTATCCTAGTGGGCATCACTAGATGTGTTTATGGATAAGGAAATTGGCAAAGGTAAAAAGGCATTTTTACACATTTATTTATGAAAATAAAGGAAATTAGGAGAAAAGTAAGGTGAAAGGTCACAGGTTGCATGTGAGTAGGAAAATGAAGGAAAATAATGGAAAATGAAGAAAGTAGCTGAAACCTCAATAATAAAAAGGCTTCTAAGCATAAGTTGGTAACCTTTTGTCAGTTAAAGTTTTGGAGTTCTCTCATTATTCTTTCTCTCTCTCTTGGTCACTTAGACTTTCTTGGAGTGCTCTAGCTTTGGATCAAGGAAGGAAAAATAAGAAAAGGGAAACAAAGGAAAGCAAGGATCAAGGAAGGAAGAGCAGGATTAGGCAGCTTAAATAGGAATACTTCCAGGTAACATATTGCATGTGTGATTTCCTAGCTGGTTTTGACATGCATGGCTTTGCATGTTGGGGTATGATTCTCTTGTTTTCGGTAGCATGGTTTTTCTAGTTTATGGTAGTTGTTTTTAGCCTAGCCTTCCCTTTTTCCAGATATCATGATATGTTGGGATGTTATCTCAGTTTTGAGCTTTAACATTCCAGATGGATTTCGGAATCTGGGGCGGAGGGGGTCTCAAGGTTCATTCCCAAAGGCCTATGAATCCCTTGTCTAATTTTGGTGGGATACACAGTAAAGCGTGAGGGAGAAGTATCGGTTTAGGTCCTAGTGATTTGGGTTTGAATTGCAATAAAGCCTAAGAAATAGGTCTTGGTTTAGGGCCTAGTGATACATGAAATGATTGCGGTAAAACATGAGATACAAGGAGATGGAAAATTCCTTAAGGATAGTGATGAATTCCAGATGGTATTCCAAGTTCGGTTTGGTTGTGATTGGAGCACCGATTTTGGTGTGATCACGGTTTGGTGAGGGTGGAGGTGGGTTAACCTCTGGATTCCCTTGGTTGTTTTTGTATTGGTTTATCCATGAGATCCCATGTTCATGCTTGGAATATGGAACGGGGGTGACTCGCTAAAAGAAAGATTTGGTTCAACCATGTCTAAAGTTGGGTGGTATGTGGAAGTCCCAAACCTAGTCAGATTTTCCTATGATTAATGAAAGCTAAGTTCTCTTTCTTTTCTACCTATTTATATGTGGATTTAACGGTTACTATATCTCTGTTATTTACATGTTTTTAATCTGGTTATAGGCATGGTTAATTGAATGGTTCATGTCATGGTTATTTCATGTATGTACTTGTAATTGTTAAAATGATGGATGCAAGACCTAATTGATGCTATAAAAGTTCAAGGGAGAAGGTGGTGATCCTTCTTGTCATGTTTCATAAGATTTTTCATTCATTCTTGCTCTGTGATTCATGATTATGTTCTTATGTATCATATGTCTATATGTTGTTTTGATTATGTTATACATGTATCACGATGATTTAAGGATTTTGCAAATGAGATATCCTCCTCAAACTATGCTAAGGTACGTTAGTTTATTGTGATTTGGTTTAGTTGACATAGGATGCCTTGTAGGAAAGAGATCAAATGACTAGCAAGATGGTAGACTACAAAGACTCTCCCTATGAATCAAATGAGTGATGTGGTGTTGGGCTCTCTTTTAATTTGGCAGATACATTGAGAATATTCAAGGATGAAATAAGGAGTTGTAAGGCAGATAATGACAAAATCATGCAGGAACAAGAGAAACAAGCAAAGGTTAATGCAATACTACTTCAAAGTTTATCAAAATTGTAGCAATAGGGACCACTTCGGATCAACCATGAGCAGGATGATAGAACTAATGGGGCATATGGTAGCAAGTCTTATGGTGGTCACAGGTTGGACATAGATGACACAATCATAGATGGCATGTTGTTGGACACTCTGAATAAGAGAGCTGATGGACACACGTTTTATTCTAGTTTTGGTTCAAACAGGCATCATGATCGTCATCGTTATCATCCTTACAAGAGGAGTGATAGGGGATACTTTTCAGATGAGTTTAAGAAAGAAAAGCCACCTACCTTTGATGGAGAGATGAAGAAATCATAGGATGCAGAGGCATGGTTTCTTGGCATGAGGAAATTCTTCAAATTGCATGAGTATTTAGTAAACTTGAAGGAAAAGATAACCACTTTTAGTCTCAAAGGTAAAGCAAATATTTGGTGGAAAGATGTGAAGAATGTTAAAGGTATAGATGAGGATGATTTAACTTGGCATGAGTTTGAGATGCCCTTCAAGAAGAAGTATTTGTCGGAAATATACTTTGATGACAAAGCTAAGGATATTTATGAGTTGTGGATGGGTTCCATGATAGATGATGAGTATACTAGCATGTTATTGGAGCTATTCAGATATGTGCCTTACCTCAAGGAGGAGAAGGCCAAGGTTGAAAGATTCATCAGTGGAGTTCCAGTAACATACAAAGATGAGATTAAGTTTGATGAGCCTAGATCGTTGGAGGAAGCCATCCGAAAGTTGAAACATTGTTATGAGTAGTTGAAGTGCAAAGTTGAGCCTAAGTGTGACTTGAAAAGAAATGAGAAAGTTAAAGGAAGATTTTCAGCAAAGAGAGGAAGACCTCAAGATGCAAGTGAGAAAGAAAATATAGTTCCCTACAAAATGTTCAATACAACTGAGAAAGGACATGGAGAGAAGCAAGCTAGATGCCGTGGTAGGGAACCATTACAGTGTTGGACATGTGATAAGGATCATCGTAAGAGGGATTGTGTGCAGTATCAGAGTGGTGGTAGACCCCAGATATACAATGCTCAGGAGGCACATACAGTTAGTGATGTTGGTCATAACGTTCCTCGTATATATGAAGTTGTGGACAACAAGTAGGGGGGTCATCAGGCATCTATCATTGAGATGGATGTAAGGTTTGTGATAAAGTTATTTCTATTTTGATTGGTCTTGGATCTAACTATAGTCATGTTAATCTTGACCTAGTGGATAAGTGTGGTTTGAGAAAATAAGTGCATGCAAAATCTTCGTTGGTCTAGTTGCCTACAGGTACAAAGAAGAGAGTTCACCATTAGGTAAGAGCTTGTGCATTTGAGTTAAATGGTTTGCCTAGAGTAGCACATTTGAATGTACTACCTTTGGGTTCATATAGTATGCTTTTGGGTATGGATTGGTTGTACCTTCACAGGACCAAAGTGGATTTCTTCAACAAGGCCATTGAGTGTGTGGATGATAGTCGATAAAATAGAACTTTATAAGGGAAGAAGAAGGCTATATCAGTGAGGATGGTTATCACTATGAAGCTATGTGTAGTTATAGAAAATGTTGTGTGATGTTTGCAATGCACATTTCTAGTGACAAAGGTAAGGAAGTTTCGGATGCAGATGCTTTGAGTAGATACTCAGTTCTACAACAGTTTCAAGATCTATTTCATGAGGAAATTACAAAGTTTCCACCTCACAAGGAGGTATAGTTTTCTATTGAGTTGGTGCCAGGGGTAGCTCACACATCAAAGGCACCCTACTGGATGAGCACACCTGAGTTGCTAGAGTTGAAGTTGTAGTTAAAGGAGATTCTTGACAAGGGATACATTAGGCCAAGTGTATCATCATGGGGTGCATCTGTGTTGTTCGTAAAGAATAAATATGGTACTTTCAGATTGTGCATTGACTACAGGTAGTTGAACATGTACCTATTACCAAGGATTGATGATTTATTTGATTAGTTGGAAGGAGCAGTAGTGTTCTCTAAGATCGACTTGAGATCGAGATACCATCAGGTATGCATCAAGGAAGAGGATATCTTCAAAATTGAATTCAAGACCAGGTTTGGGAATTATGATTTTGTTGTAGTTACATTCAGTTTGACTAATGATCTAGTTATATTTATGTGTTTGATGAATAGTGTGTTGCGTCCTTATATGGACAAGTTTTTTATTGTATTCATTAATGACATACTGGTATATTCTAAAAATGAGGAAGAAAATGCCAAACATTTAGCGACAGTGTTGAGATTGCTAAGAGAGAATCAGTTGTATGCTAAGCTTAGCAAGTGTAGCTTCTTTCATACTGAGGTAGATTACTTGGAGCATGTTGTCTCCAAGGAAGGCATATTAGTAGATCCAAAAAATATAAGGGCCATCATGGAGTGTGCAGTTGCTAAGAATGTGGATGAGGTGAGATCATTTATGGGATTGGCAGGTTACTACAGGAGGTTCATCAGGAACTTCTCATGCATCGCATATCCTATCACATCATTGTAGAGGAAAGGTAATAAGTTTGAATGGAAAAAATAATGTGCAACTAGTTTTAAGCAACTCAAGCAGTTGTTGACACATGCACAAATGTTAAAGATTGTAGATCCAGACAAGGAGTTTGTAGGGTGTACAAATTCTTGCAAGAGAGGAATTGGTGGATTTCTCATGGAATAAGGACAAGTAGTGTGTTATGAGTCACAGAAATTGAATGAGCATGAGCAGGACTACCCAACTCATGATCTTGAGTTAGTAGCGATCATACATGCATTGAAGATGTGGAGGCACCATGTTCTTGGCAAGAGGTTTGTACTAATGAGCAACCACAGTGGGTTGAGATATTTTTTGACTAGCCTTATCTAAATGCCAGGATGGCTAGATGGTTGGCCACCCTCAGTGAGTTTGACTTTGAGATCTAATACATCAAAGGAAAGGAGAATGAGTTTGCAGATACTCTTAGCAGGAAAGTATACATAAATCATATAACAACTATGAGCTCTTATTAGACAGAGCTACAAGATAGGATCTCGCAGGTAGGACAACCAAATGAAAGGTACATGGAGGTCATACATTGGTTATAGTAGAGTACAGGTACAGGTGCAAGTACAGGTACATGCACAAGTGTGGGTGT
Source organism: Pinus taeda (assembly GCA_000404065.3). Lineage (NCBI taxonomy): Eukaryota > Viridiplantae > Streptophyta > Pinopsida > Pinales > Pinaceae > Pinus > Pinus taeda. The sequence continues at coordinate 7,521 of APFE031149698.1, forward strand.
AGGTATAGGTACATGCATAGGTACATCTGTAGGTACAGGTACAAGTATCGGTACATGTATAGGTGATATGGATGCAGACTATCATCTCATCGCAGATGGTTTGGTGAGATTTAGGGACAATATCTATGTATCAAATTGTAGTTAGTTCAAGAAGCTTATCTTGAGGGAGTTTCACGTCAAGCCATACTAGGGTCACCTAGGATATCAGAAGTGTAGGTTTTAACCCTGTACAGAAATTACTTGCATACAAACTCTAAAACATAGAAAAATAAACAATGCAAGAGCATAACACATAAAACACATATACACAGGGATTTTCCCACTGGATCCCAAAACTGGGACTACCAACTTGATTTTTCATCATGTTCCTTTCAATGTTATAATACATATTTATACATGCCAAATCATCCAATACCATGGAGCGAAAACCATCACGTCTAATACCATGGATCGAAAACCATCGCATCCAATACCATGGACTGAAAAACCATCGTGTCCAAAAAACATGTGCTAAAATCATGCACAAAACCATAGGTGGGTCCGCCCAACCTAACATAGGGTCCAAAATCAAAATTTTCCGGGGCGCTGCCCCAGACCCCATAAAGTGGGGTTACGGGTACCCCTCAAACCCCCTATTAACTACGTGGAAAGAATATAACACAACCCAACAAGAAGACCTTGACGACAGTGAAGAAGTTATACTATTAGCCGAATCTGAAGAAGGAAGTGGTAGAGTTCGTGGCTAGATGTTTAGATTGTCAATAGGTAAAGGCAAAATGTAATCATCCAGGTGGTATACTACAACCTATAGTGATTCTGGAATGGAAATGGGAGGCCATTTCCATGGATTTTATTATAGGTCTTCTGAGGAAAGTGATACATCATGATTCTATTATGGGCATGGTCAATAGGTTGAGCAAGGTAGCTCACTTCATTCTAGTGAAGAATACATATTCAACCAGTGAGATAACATAATTTTTCATCAGAGAGATAATGGTATTACATGGTGTTTTGAAGAATATTGTGTTGGACAAGGATGCAAAGTTCACTTCCAAGTTCTGGATGGAACTATTTGCAGGTTTGGGTATAGAGTTAGCCTTCAGTACAATTTATCATCTACAGACATATGTACAAACATAGTCAATAGGATCTTGGAGGATATGTTGAGGATGTATGTGATGCACCAACAGAGGAAATGGAAAGAGTATCTTCCATTGGTTGAGTTCGAATATAACAATGGCTATCAGGAGTCATTGAGGATGAGTCCTTTCGAGGCATTTTATGAATGGAGTTTTAATACTCCCATCATTTGGAGTGATCTAGTGAATAGGGTACTTATTGACCAAATATGTTGGCAAGCATGGAACATGAAATGCAGGTTATAAAGAAGAAATTAAAGGCATCACAGTATAGATAGAAGAGTTATGCATATTAGAATAGGGTGGTCAAGGTGTTTTAGGTTGGGAAGCATGTTATTTGTGCATTAAGCCCAAGAACAGTTGTTTGAGGATTGGATCATGTCCCAAGTTAGCACCACAATATTGCAGACATTTTGAGATTCTTGAGAGGATTGGACCAGTGGCCTATTGACTTACACTACCTCCAACAGTGAAATTCCATGATGTTTTCCATATTTCATTCTTAACAGATATATAAAGGATGTTGATTGTGTTATTGATTGCTCTGTATTGTAGGTGGAGCAAGAAGGAGAGTTCCAGCCAAAGCCTCAGTGTATATTGTAGTGGAAGAAGCTCATGCTCAGGAACAGATCCATAGAGAAAGTTAAAGTATAGTGGAATCACTTTGGGTGTGAAGAAGCTACATGGGAGATGGCAGATAAGATGCAAGCCATGTATCCTTCATTGTTTATGGTTGATGAAAAGTAATTTTGGTTTGATGTTTGGTATATGTCTAGCATATGTTTTGCTGATTATTTGGTATATGTATATATGTATATGGATGTAAAGACTACCATGAGCTAAGTTATAAAGCTCCAATAAGTGGTATGGTTGTTACCTTATCATCTTGTCATGATGTTTTTCTTTTGAGCAGGTCTTTCATTGTAAATACTGCAACGAGCTAAGTTATAAATCTCCATGGACAATACATTTTATTTTCAGAAGTTTTGTTGAGATATTGGTGTGGTTTAACACCGAGGATGGTGTTCTCCAAGGGGGAGGGTTTTGTAACAACCTTGGTGAAAATTCCGTGTAATAAACGTTAATAAAGGAAAAATAAGACCACGGTTAAGGGACACTTATTCCAACTTGAACGTTGGGCAAAGATATCCTAGTGGGCATCAATGCATGTGTTTATGGCTAAGTAAATTGGAAAAGGCTAAGGTAAATGCATTAAAAGGAAAAAAGGAATTTTGGCACATTTATTTATGAAAATAAAGGAAATTAGGAGAAAAGTAAGGTGAAAGATCATAGGGTGCATGTAAGGAAGAAAATGAAGGAATATAATGGAAAATAAATAAAATAGAGGCAACATTAATAAATAGGCTTTCGAGGATCAGTTGGTAACCTTTTGCCAGTTCAAGTTTTGGAGTTCTCTCATTATTCTCTCTTTCTCTCTCTTGGTCACTTAGAGTTTCTTGGAGCACTCTAACTTTGGATCAAGGAAGTAAAAGAAAGCAAAGGGAAAGGAAGGAAAGAAAGGATCAAGGAAGGAAGAGAAGGATAAGGAAGCTTCAGTAGGAATACTTGTAGGTACATATTGCATGTGTGATTTCCTAGCTGGTTTTGACATGCATGGATTTGAATGTTGGTGTATGGTTCTCCTTCTGTTAGTGGCTCGATTTTTCCAGATGAATTTCATAATCTGTGGTGGAGGTGGTTTGAAGATTCATTCCCAAAGGCTAGAGAGAATGGTCATAGTTTAGGGCCTAGTGATTCAGAATTGGATTGTAGTAAAGCCTGATAAATAAGGAGACAAAAAATTCCTCAAGGATAACGATGGATTTTGGATGGAATTACATGTTAAGTTCAGTTGTGATTGGAGCACCAGTTTTGGTGTGATCACAGTTTGGGGAGGGTGAAGGTGGTTTAACCTCTGGATTCCCTTGGTTGTTTTTGGATTGGTTTATTCATGAGATCCACATTCATGTTTGGAATATGACATGGGGATGACTGGATGAAAGAAAGATTTGGTGCAACCATGTCAACGGTCGGGTGGTATATGAAGTCCCAAACTTGTTTATATTTTCCTATGATTAATGAAATCTAAGTTCTCTTGATTTTGTACTTGTTTCTATGTGAATTTAATGGCTATTATATCTTTGTTATTTACATGTTTTTATGCTAGTTATAAGCATGGTTAATTGACTCGTTCATGTCATGGTTATTTCATGTATGTACTTGTAATTGTTAAAATTATGGATGCAAGACCTAATTAATGTTATAAAAGTTCAAGGGAGAAGGTGGTGATCCTTCTTGTCATGTTTCGTAAGATTTTTCAGTCTTTCATGCTCTATCTTGTATCCTAGACCTGTAGGTTGCATTGATGCCAAGTGTTTGACTGAATTTTAGTCCCAGTTGGGGATGGTCAAGCCTAGTCTTGAGGTTGATTTTTGGTTTATTAGTCTTTTCATCATGTCTTTGATGGATTCTAAAAGTTATAACAAGTTCTGTGTAGTGGCCAAAATTCTGGGCTAGAAAAGTACCTTGAATTCCACGGACATTGGCATAGGTCTGCTAGGAAAAGTCCCTGGATGTTGGCTTGCATGCCTATGAGAGCTTCAAGAGGTCCCTAGATGCTGGCATTCCCATAGCATGAGAACATCTAGAGGTCAATAGGTCTAAAAGATTAGTGGGGCCTAGGGTTAGGATGTCTCAATGGCTGATATGTCTCCTCACAGTGTTGTTGTTGATGTGCTCCATCAATTCCATTTCCTTAGGGTCACCAAGGAGGTTGAAGCCCTTCATAGTGGCCTCTCTTGTTGCATGTTTACCTCGGTTGGTCAATTACTTGGGTAGATGTGGGAGGAGGGTGGTTACAGACTATCTAAATGTTCTTATGTTGACAAAATTTCTCTATGAAAAGGTAATAACAAATCATCATAAACCTTTCATCATCTCTGACATAAGGTAAGTCAACATCTATGACATCATCAACATTATTACGTCAATATCTACTAGTTGGAATCTATGACACACTATCAACATCAACTAGTAGGCTTCTATGACATCGACATCATCATATAACCATCAACATCTGCTAGTAGCCATATTCAAGGTGGTAACTAACCCATGGCTTATCATCATCATACCGGAATTCACTCTTCTAGAGTGATCGATCCTAGGACTCACTCTTCCAGATTGGTCAATCCTCGAATCCCACAAATTCTCACTAGGCCAAAAATGTTGAGATACTAACACAACTAGCAAGCATTCATTGGCCCTTCCTAAGGAGAACTCTGTCCAAGACCTCACTTAACCCATACCAGGTTAGTGATTGGGTCTAAATGTTTAAATACCTCACTCAACCCTTCCTTGGTTAGTGATCTGGTCTAGATGTTGAATGCTCTTACTCCACCCTTCCCTAATGTGTGATAAGGTCTAGATGTGGAAAGACCTCACTACATCCTTTCCTAGTGTGGGACATGTCCAAACCTTACTCAACCCTTCTTGGTGAGTATTAGTAATCAGCTCTCCTCACTAAGGGGAACTCACTCCACCGTACATGGTGAGCACTTTGGGACTCTTAAACCATTCTTCCTATTGGTAGAATGCCCATCCATGTTATTGTCCTCATCAACACTCCCTTTCAATGAGAGGGGTAATCTCCGTAGAATCCAAATTGTCTTTGAAATACACAATATTCTCTATAGATAACAAATTAATCAAAATATCAACTATCTTCTCATCAATGGAGACATACTCGAGCCTTACTACTCTAAGTATTGGTACTATATCTCAAGGTTCCATGACCTGTTATCATGTTGTTACCTGCAGCTGATTAACCAATCCTGCAAGTTGCAATCATACTGCTTCATAACTCACCTTTCAAGTTGCAACATGCTCAACCTTTGAGTGTAATAGATGTCTAATTCCTTTTCATCCATGATATTGGAGCCTAACCAAAAGCAATATACAAACTCTCTTTGTTTTCAACACTCCTTGCCCTATAGCTGTGCTTATCTGTTTGGTACATATATGAAACCATATCTCACTATCCCATGACCAATTGTACCATGTTGGTACTTCAACACATGTTGAGCTACTTTCTTGGCTTAATCATAAACTTAACCACTTTTTTCACTTGATTCATCATCTTGGTTACATCAGTTACCCTAATAGGGTATTCTTTCTGAAGCATATGTTGTCATGGAAATCCTGATTTTCTCCCTCGGTCATTGATTCTATTAGCTATCAAATCTAGATCCTTCATCTTGACTAATTTTGAGATCCGCTCCCTTTGAATCTAGAAATAAGGGTTCCTAGATAAGCCTTGACTTCTCCTTCTAGAACAAATCTTCAGTTTAATGCAACTCCTTTTGACATATAAGCTCTTCTTCTTTCGTCTGAAAACAAATCATATAGGACCAACCTTGATCCATAAATCCAGAAGGAGTCTATAAAATGTCTCCCTTCCACTCATAGGTATAATACTTCTTTATGTATATCACTACCTTAAGGTAAATCTTATGCACACTTCTTCTTTTATCGAGGGAGATGATCTCTACATCCATCTGATGTAGTTTTTAATAGAAATCATATCAATAGAAGTGTACTTAACAAGATGTCCCTTCATAGTCTTCTTTCCTCCTACTAAGGTAATCCTTCACTTTGTAGTTCTTGCCATTCAATTTTATCTTGGAAGTTACTACTAACTTATTTCCAACAGGGATCAAGGCATAATTCAATCTTGTTGATTTGTCTTCTCGCTATGAATTTAGATCTCGACTAGGACAATGTCTCTCAACACAAGCCCTCGACACAAGCCCTCTTGTCACGAAATGTGTTCTTCCATTATTTTTCATATGTTTTCAGAGCCATGGTAGTCTTCATTATGTACATACAATCCTCACTAGGAGTCCAAGGAAAAATAATCAGTACCAAGCAAATAATTCAACAATAAGAGACTAAACTACTAGTAAAGCCTATGAGAGTAATAATAAATAAGATAGATATAAATTACTTATATTTTGAGAGAATATCAATTCCCACTTAATCTTTAGTCCTCTTGCAACGATCAAGAAATTTATTAGGTTCATCCATGTCATAATCATGAAATCATTCCTTTCTTGTAAAATATAGGGTTTCTATTTCCAGCAGAAATGTCCAACCCTCAAGTTTTGTTCATAACCCCTAGAGTTTTTCTTATTCAAGCTATTTTATTCCACTAGGGTTTGCAAACCCTTGTTATCCAAATATTCAAAACCCTAAACTTGATCAAACAATTATTCTAAGATTCACCATAAACCCTTTTTTCTTGCTAGGTTTTGCAAATGTTTACCTTCAAACACTAGTACAAAATGGCTAATTAGTTACTAAACAAATGACTAAAATTTGCATATAACGACCATTTTTCAATCGATGACCAGTAGTAGCTAATTTACAGTATGCTATAACATGACCAACTTTTAGTTATTTTTAGCTTAGTCATTAATTTGTTGTCTCAATTTCATCATCTAGCAGTATATTTAGTCATAAATTTGGTCACTAATTTAGTCATTAATTGTCACAATTAATGGACAAATATACAACAAAATATTTACTATATCATCACCTGAGAAAACCAATTAATGACCAAAGAAATATGACCAAAATGTTGGCCGTGTTATAAGATACGGTAAATTAGCAACCAATAGTCATATATATGAAAATTTTAGTCATCATTTGAAACCAATTAATGACCAAGGAAATATGACTAAATTTTGGTCGTGTTATAAGATACTGTAAATTAGCTACTAATGGTCATATATATGCAAAATTTAGTCATCATTTGTAATCAAAAAGTTATCATTTGCAGTAGTCATTTATCTTTTTTGGTAGTTTCATATTCATTATATAAATGACTAATTTAGTAGTTTATATCCATTTCATTTACTTTCATTAATAATTATTATAGACAACTAATTTAGTCGTATTCATTTTATTGTGTTCGTCATTAGTCAATATAAACTACTAATTTAGTAGTTTTAGATTGATTTTATGTGTTCATTATTAATCAACATAAATTAATTAGTATGATTTTGTGACTAAATTAAAGAAAATTCATACAATGTGCATGTTTATCTGTTAGGATATTCCGACACATAGGAAATAGTTAAGTATAACTTGGTCTAGTGTAGAGTTAGGTAAATTGTGTTTCTTTACTATGTACTTTTGTAACTTACAATTCGACGGTCACGATATGTAGTGATCTGATGGTTCATTCTCTCTTCGATATTACCGACACTTGATCCGTGGCTTAACACCCGATTGGTCCATGATCTCTATTTAAAGAGCATGAAGGGCCATTTGTAGGGTAACCATTCATGAGAGAAGCTTATGTAAATTTTCATTCTTTTATTAATAAATTTCCTGAAGTGGCCGCGTTGGCTCAGGCCGTGGATTGTTTCCCTCTTTGAGGGTTTTAACCACGTCAAAAATACTGGTGTATTGATCTGTGATCTATTTGTGAGCGGTGTCCTTTGGTGTTCTGTCTGAGGTACTTATCTTGTAAATTCTTACATGGTATCAGAGCTATTTGAGGGCCGTGTTCGTTGGTGATCCAAATCTGAAGCCGGTAGAACTGCATCCGACTACCGTTTCCTAGATCTGTTGTTTCTGACTGCTTTCGGGCCGAGAGAACTACTCTGTTGTGTTAGGAGCATCTGTTCCAGTAAGGAACCCCTTTCGTTTCACGCGAAAAGGTTTCTGGTAGCCCTAGCTACGTCATTTTTAAGATCTGGAGGTATACAATGTTTATTTGCAGTTTTTAGTTATTTTCTCTCTGTTTATTTCAGTTTGTTTAGCTCTTTGTTTTTTTATTACTGGAAATATACCTTTCATTTCTGTGTATGCTCTTTGCCCTGCGACTCTATGCAATCTAGGCAAATCAGAAACAGAAATGAAGGATTTTTCTCATGCGTATGCTATTTTCCGCCACGTCTTAGTGTGATCTCGGAAAATCAGAAACATTGAGGAAAATATTTAGTTTCCAGCTAAAGCTAACTTCAAGCCGTAAGGTTTGTTTTTTTTGTATGTCTGTGTTGGGTTTTGTGTTTTTTGTTTTGTAGGCAAAAAAAGAGCTTTGTCAAGTAAGCACACCCCCCAAGATTCAGTGACTAAAAAAAAAAAAAAACCCTTCCTCTTTTCCAAAAATTACTAACATTTTAATACAACTCACTTAGTCCAAAGCTACTTTATAAGTTTGGATTAGATTAAGTTTGGCCTTTCTCTTTGTTGAGCTAATTAGATTAAGTTTGGAAAGGGGGCAGATTTTTTTAAATATAACATTATCATATTTCTCCAGACCGTAGATTCCATATCGTAGAACTTGATACTCTTGATGAAGCAATGAAATAGATCACTAAAATTTTTGAAATTAAAAATGAATTTAGAGCCCATCAACTCGAAAATGAGTTGCTTACATTGGACCTGAATAATTTTTCTTCCATTGAAGATTTTCTGTGCAAGTTCAAGACCCTTAGACTTCTCTTGGAAGGTGTTAAGGTTAAGAAAGAATATGGTAACTTTATCTATTCCATTCTTACTAAGTTGGGACCAACGTACTTTGTGTTTGTTTCCACCTTCCATTCTACAAGAGAAGCCTTCATTTCTCAAGGACAAGACTACAAGTCCCCTTCCTTTGATTCCTTTTGTGATTCTTTAATAAGAGAACAAGAAAAACTCTTACACCTTGGTCTTCTTAATCTTGGAAACTATTCTAAGAAAGCCTTAGCCGCCCAGCAAAAACCAAATTCAAAGAATCCTAAGAACCTGTATCCTAAAAGGAATGGTCCTAAACCAAACAAGGGTCCTAAGAAATTTCAGCCTCAAAATGACAAATCATTTCAACAAAATGATAAGGCAAATAAAAACAAAGGGAAGAA
>APFE031149698.1:22497-43582 GCA_000404065.3 Pinus taeda
ATTTGTAGAAAATAATATTAAAAGATTTTATACTTTTGTAAAAAAATGGATATTTTTTAAGTAGGCTAATTGCATGGTACAAATTTTTTTTTCTGCAAATGTATCCATAAATATAGTGGATCTTACTCATAATATTTGGAGAATATTTGTTAAGAAGGAAACATGTATGGCTTTGGAGTCCTAGTTGTGTCAACATTTGACATATTTGATGCAAATTCGGTTTTGTTCTTCTATATTTGAGCTTTGAAGACCCTAAAAGACTTTTGCTTTTAACTCTAAAAGTAGTGACCCAAAAGAATAATAATACTTGTGTTGCAATTCTATTATTTATGGAAACAACTAAATGTCAAACACCACTTTAGAAGTGGGAGGTTGCACATGTGTCCATAAAACAACTCAGTGTAGTACACAAGTTCATAACAAGCATGTCAGGATGGTGCAGTTGTGGCCAATCAAATGGTTCTTCATGATATATTTTATTTTCTTGGTTTATACAATTGTCATTAATACTCATTTCCAATTTTGTTCTTATAATATTCACTACCAATGTATGCTTTTGAGGCATTATATATTGGATCAGATAATATTTCAACTCCTTGGTTAGAAACAAGAGTCTAACCCATATTTATTCTCTCCATATTATGGATTGTTCAACCAATTTGTGCTCCTACCATCTCCCTAGAATTTAATTCTATTGTAATAATGACCTCTCTCACTCCCCAAATCATCGACATCAAACATGCCCCATTGAGGATCTAGAGCAATGCTTGCACCATACTTAGAACTGGCATTGTTGCTAATTCAAATTAGAGAGTGATGTATACTAGATTTCTTTCTTTTGGTGGCTCTTGCTCGGAAAGTATCCTGATATGATTTGGACATGATGGTCATATGAGGTTGGAAGCTACTTGGTGTAATTTTCCTTAAATCCCAAAAACAACAGAGTAGAAATGTCATTTTTTATCATTTTTTATTGAATCTTCTACATACAACAACTGTTCTCACAATTGCAACACAAGCATGTTCCATTAGCATGAATTATCAAATGTTGTAGGCCAAATTGCAAGGAAAATTTCGTTCATTTTAGGTAAAAGAAGAATATGACATTAAGGTCCATGCAAGGAAAAATTATGCAGACAAGGTTGTTGAGTCAATACTTACCATGTCTTTCAGAGCCATAGAGAAGGTTGGCTTTGAGAGTGTCCTCCCAAAGCTAGTGCTCTCTTGAGATGACATTGAATTCGTTGTTTCTTGGGGTTGTAAGGTGGCATTTACAGACTTAGTTGATTGCTTTACTATACTTTGAGAGAGGGATCTTCTTTCATCTATACCTTTCTCTACCATCTTGTTGCCAAGTGAAATGGGCATTGTCACGTTGTGAATCCCATAAGGTTGTCATACCAAACTCCTTCTCTTGCTCTTCTTGGTGACTATGACTGTCTTGTTGGACTGCTTATAGTAGGATCTTTAGTTGTACATCACGCAAAGTTGGGGGCTCCAAGTCTACACCTATTAGCTAAAGTTGTATTTTCTAGAATTTGGTCCTTAAAATTAGAGGTGTTCCACTTGAAATAGTAGGCATTAAAGAAGGTTGCAAAGGATTTATTTCCACTTTAAGAGAATTTCCTTGTGGCATTACTGGATTTCTAGACAACATGATGCTAGCTTTGCTCACAAAAGAAGGTTCTGGAGGAGGAACTGAATTCTCCTGACCTATTTTTGGAAAGGAATATTGAAACAGTGGTTTTGATGACTGCATGGATGACCTTGGTGAGGAATTTGATGCAGACAATACTGACTTTGAAGATGGGTTAGAAGACCTTGAATAAGCTGCAGAGTTTGGTGTTGTCACTGAAAGTTTTTGTGTTGTTAGCTTTGATCCAAAGACAATTGACCTTGATGAGGGGATTGAATACCTTAAACAAACTTTAGATTTTCTTGTTCTCACTAAAGGTTTTCGTGTGGTTGTGTTTCTTAAACCATCATTTCCATACGACATCTTTGGTGCATAGATTCTTGATCTTGATGAGGGGATATAAGACCTTGAAGAGGCTACAAATTTTGGTGACATCACAAATGGTTTCTCTATTATTGTGTTCGTTAAACTTTTTATCCCAGAGGAGGGTGTTATCCAACATGAATTTGAAACCCCCCTCGTAGTTTTCAATGAAGGTTACATCCAAATGTTAGGGAGTTGCACATTATAGAAAGTCAATATCATGTACCAAAAACTTCACAAGCATCCCAAAAACAAAAACAACTTGTTATATGTCAATTAAATCTACATAGAACCAACAAGAAATATGGTAAAATCTAAAATTACCAGTCCCTTCAACTAGAAAACAAAAATAAGAAGAAAGAACCCAAAGGACCACAAATAACAGTACAACAAAGAAAAATAATAGTATCTCATCAACTATAATTACAAGGCATAAATTAATATCATATATTCCAACCGTAGCACTGAAAGAAAATTCAAAATAACATAAAAGAAGAGACAACACTGTATTACAAAAGTAAACATTGTTAATGGAAATATGAAACATGGATTGGAAGAATCTTGTCATTATCAGTGAAATTTCATCAAACTATTGAACAATTTCATGTTGACAATATTTAAATAAGTTAAAGGAAACCCTTAACCTATATTGTATAGTTTCTGGGATGGAAATCAATATGTAGAAATCTTCACTTGGTTTTAATTGGGTAGAGGAGGAATAACTCAGAATGATCTTGTATGCCTTCTCATTTTAGATCTCAAATTTTCAAGAACGTGTTAAGTATCCACATTTCAAGAATCACTAGAAGTGGTTGATAAAGAATATAGGAAAAAAACTAACCAATAGTGTAATCAATGGATATCTTGGGAGGTAGATTGACATTGGCCAAGGTAGTGTTGGAAGCAAGTCCAATATATTGGCATATTATGCCCTACATCCCTAAGGGGTGTTGAAATAATTAGAAAGATATTCTTTAAAGTTTTTGTGTATGAGTAAGAGGAAGAAGGAGGGCAATCCACTTATCAAATGCTAGTCCTTGTCTAAACCAAAAGAAACTAGAGGTTGGGATTTCAAAGACATTCAACTCTTTGAAAAAGTTCTAGCTACCAAAAGTCCATGGAATATTATTTCCAAATAGGGACTCTGGAGGTAGGTGATATAACAAAAGCACATTGAACACCTTAGCATGGAATAATGAGATAGGAAGGAAAACAAAACTATCCAAAATGGGTCTACAATATGGAAATCATTGACAATCTAAATTTGGTAGGTGTATGGTTAGTATGGAGAGTTGGAAAAGGGGAATAAATAAGAATAGGGGCTAATCCACAAGTTTGATGTGGAGAATCTTACATATTACCATTGGATTTGATTGCTACTTTGCAACGTCAAGGAATTCATACCCTGGATTAGGGAGCTGATGTAATATCTCCCTCATTTTGGCAACAAAGATGGAAGGAAGGAAAGGAGTTTGTTTTGAAAAAGAGGGAAATATGCCAATGGAAGGTATTTGTGGATCAACATAAGAAAATTCATATCAAAATAAGCAAGGAGAATGTTTTGTTGTACTCAAGGAACCCTGCCCTAGGGAGATACACTCCTATATTAGGGTATAAAGAAACGTTTGTAGATAAAACCTAGGAAGATGAGGCCTGAAGGTGAAATATTCCATGGAAGTCTTATGCTCCTCTAAATTCAAAGGTTTACATGCCATTGGTTCTTTGGAACAAAACACTAACTTGGAAAATACTTAAAAAATGCAGCAAGAATGGTCCAGGGTGGTGTACACTACGTAAGAAGGAAAGAGAACCAGTTGATCATTTATTAATAATTCCAAATATGCAGGTAAGGTATGGGAAGAGATGAAGTAACTAACAAATTGTAGGGAAGGGTGACAAGTAGAGACTATGGAGGAGGCTTTGAAGAACTGGACCTAGAATAAAGAACTTAAAAAGGTTTTAGATCTCTTCCTATTGTGGTTCCTTGGAGGATATCATTAGCTTGAAACGCTGATATATTTCAGGAGAGATGCATTCCTTCATTTCTATGTGCATCTAATATTATGTCAGTGTTTGGAAGCATAAAAATACATCAAAAGGCATAGAAACCCAGGATGTGGAAGAAACCATGAATTGATAAATTGGGCGACTTGTATGGTGCTAGCCAAGAGTAACATACTCTTTGTATTGCAGGAGGTGCCTTATTTCCAAATGATTCTCTTCTCCTTAATTTCAATGCAATCTTGGGTGCGATACTAATAACTATGTTGAGTTGATGGATCTAATGATCTTAATGGAACTAGTAGCAGACATGGAGGTGACAAAATTGTTGATTTCCAGTGACGATGATGTGGTTATACACTAGATGAATGGATAATAAAAAATGGGGAATATGAATTTGCACCTTATGTTAGATCAGGTGAAAAAATGGAGACATTCTTCTCCAACATATCCTATCATCATGCTTGTAGAGAGCCTAACACAAGAGAAAATGATTGATCAAAATGACTACTTCTGGGAGACAAACATATGTGCTCCTAGAGGTCAAAGAAGGAATCAACCATCTATAAAGCTTGAAGATAATAGTTGGAGTTTGAAGTTGTTTACTAAGTATGGAGTAGTAGGATGTTCAAATTCTGGTTTACTAATTTCTAGAATTGTTGAAATTCAAATAGTTTTTTGATGAAAGACTTATGTATATGGACTATAATGTATTTTTATGAATAGGATAAATCATGTATATTGCTTTTGTTTTGGAATTTTCTTTTGTTGTGAGGCTAAATTAAGGGAAGTGTGGGTATAATTATCAAAGAGTGCTAGTATGCCTTTGGGTTTTATGAAGATGGTTATAATAATGTGAAAAAAACATAATAAACAAGGACAGTGTATGGATGAGAGAGTGTGAAAATAGGAACGCGGATAGATATACATACAAGGTATTTTTAGGGCTTACAGTATCATCCATTAACAAATGCTAGGAATATACCCTTGGCTTCCATGACAAAAATGAGCTTGGTGTTCATTCCCATCCACTCAAGGAGTAGGAATGATCTTCTTAAACCCCAAATATCTATCTAAAAAATACATAGACACATCGTAAGAGAGAAATGCATTGTCATTTCAAAATTCATCATTTGATTAGAAAAAAATTGCACATTCATTTCAACAAGTGCTACAGGCCTAGGGGTCCCACTAATGCTACATGTTTGTGTGTAAAGCTGGGACTAAGAAAAATTTAGATGTACCTTTTAAACATTTAACTTTCCTATGAGATGTCTAACCTGACACATACTGAAGTTGTTAACAATAATACCAGCACCAACATTTGAATTGACATCAAAAAAATCGACGCCCTTTACTACAGAATAGACGAGCGGTCAATATATATTTGTGCAACTTATATTGAATTATTTGATTGTTAGATGAACGTCCATCTCTCTATTTTCATGATGTTGTGAAATACCAGAAGATAAAAGGTCGAGAAAACAAGTCCTATCGCTCCCGCTATAAGGAAAACATAATTGAAATTGTATAGTTTTTGTTCAATGGAATTTTTTCAAGAAAGATCATCGAAGCATTTATCAGTTATAGTTACCATTTATAAAAATCCAATACTAGTCATTTTTGTTAGACACAGATGCACATATATGCATGTCATTGTTTATGGCAGTGGGTAGTAGGGGGAAAGTTGAGCCACCATTGACAAGGTTGTATGAGGATAAGGTAATTTTCTTAATTCACTTTCCATCCATGTAATGTAAAATAATTCCTAGAATGAGGAATCCAAAACCCATGTTCACCCAATGCTTCAGCCTATGAGAATGGCCCTATTAATAATGAGTAATTTTTATCTTAGAAGAATAGATTAAAAAGGTAAACAAAATTTTTGTTTCAAGATTTGGTCACATCATAATGTGTGATACATAGATTACAAATTTTAAGTTGGGAGTTATTAATAAAGTGAAGTGGAAGAAGTTTTTAATTAAGTCATGTCTTTTTATGGTTACATAAAGGTGGTTGTGTAGCTTATGTCTCTCTTATGAGGCATAACATTTATAAAATATTGAGTACAATGACATTTTAAGCATATATCAAATATATGCTCTGTCTCTACTACTGTTAAATACATATGTTGTGTTTTCAATCCATCTCTAAGAAATCTACATGGATTCTATGACATTCTCTGTGTCCTATAATTCACTTTAACTGATGGCTTCTGGTCAGTTTTTGAATGGATATGGAAAAAAAAACAGATAATCTACTTCTGGGTATGGATACAACCAATTTTCCTAGCCAAAAATAGGGATTTGGACTAGGTGTGCCCCTTTCCTATCAAATTTTTTTCAAACTTTGGTCAGATGTACCAAATCGTCTTGAAAGCACCAACCTAGAGCTAGCTGTAGGGTTTCAAGAATAAGGAGCTGATACCTACAGTGCATTTCAAGACGATAGCTCATGGGGAGGTGAAAGGTAGCAGTTTAATGGCCCATCTAAGGTTGAGCAAGTGGCACACTTAACACCAATGCAACCATTCTCAGTACACTTACAGAGAATTAGGTTTGGATCAAATAAAATGAAGCAGAAAGTAGATCAACATTGTTTTAAACATTATTTTTTAAAAGGGGATCATGTGTTATGGAATAAGAATGTCGGAATATCCTACAACAAACCTTTGAAACAGGAAAAGGTTATCGACAAAAGAATATTTTTGAAACTAGAATTGTTTGGATTTTACAACTAATGATTTTATCCCTTAGATTTTATAGATTAATTTTGGTGGCTTTTGCATGAATACATCATATTTTGCACCTCCAGCCTAGAAATATAGTAATGTCAAACTTACAAAAGAAAAAGTTTTAAAAATAGGAAAACAAAAAATGGGCATCTCAAAGTATCTAATATGGTATACCATTACAAAATTAATGTATTCAATAGGCTCCACATTTAGTGACCAATTTGAAATTAACAGGAAAAACAAATCAACATTAGCCTATTCAACATTATACTTACTAAAAATTAAATGCCGACCATGTAATTGTTATAAACACTATGGAATTCAACATAAATAAGAACATTCCAAATTAAAGGAAAACGTGTAGAAGTGGAGAGTAGTACCATCAAGGGTTGTATCTGGTAGACAAGAGACAACTTCTTTGAAATCATTTGCAATAAACATCTATTGATTATCTTGGCTTCCTATCTCTAAACAAAAATTAGAGTGGCTTTGATGATGGTCTGTGTAGGTAATGCCAATCCTAGCCATAAAAATGTCTTGTCCTATGTAATCTGCTTCCTAAGGAGAATTGCAGCCATGGCTCAAATTTCCACCTGCACACATGGCTATAAGACATCAATGAGCTTCAAGGCCAGAGCATCTAGGTGCTTCTCCCTGCAGATGTTCAAGTGAATTATGAAAAAGGAAATGACCTTTTCACTGAAAAAACCATCATGGCATATGATGCCATCCCTTCTTGTAATTTAATACGAGTTTGCTTTTTTTATGTGGGATTTATGTGAGATTCAATTCTCTATTAATTTAATTTGTACATTGAAACACAGGGGCAAACCTTAGGGTAGCAGTGGAAGGAAACAACATATATGCAGAAGGAGAGTGGAAAGTGGAGGGAGACAAAGTAGTGGAGATGAGAATTATAGCATATTGGTGCAGATGTGCATAAATGCATCTTGTAAAACTAATGAGATTTGGGAGGTATGGTGGATACAAAATCAGACATTAGAAAGAATTCCAAGTCATCTTGGAGGCTTGATTTTCAATTGCCTGCTCAACCATTGCTTACTTGCACTGTTGTTACTCGAGGTCTTTCAACAGAGTTGTGCCGCCGCTACTCAAGGTCTTTCAATAGAGTGTGGAGGAGGCGAATTTGAAGGGAGAAATATTTTTTTGACACCAAAATGGTTGGCATATTTGGGAGTTTATCACCATTTGCGCCTTGTAAACCTAACAGACTGCAAGGCAGTGAACAATTCTGCAATTTGGAATCTTGCTGGAATTACAAACTTGGAATAATTGGATTTAAGGTGTTCTAAAGTCATTAATGCAAGTTTAGAGAATCCTCTCTCTTTCGGACTTGAAAATATTGAGTATTTCAGAGACTGGAATAAAGGGAGATGGAGTGGCTCGTCTCTCTGTTCTCACATCTCTTACATCCTTAGACTTGGGTGGCTTACCAGTCACAGACTTGGTGGTTTCTCATTACAAATTCAACAACGCCTCAGCTTGGCCTCTCTTCTCATTGCCGACATATCAAATACGTCGTTTATTTGGAGGAAAATATTCAATTTCTTCATACAGACTTCGCCCACATTCAAAATTGATTCCAAGATCAACACAAAACCTTCAAATTCTTACCGATACCGAGGAGACTGTGTCCACTGCAGCGCCTAAGGCATGCATGATTTGGTTTTTTATATACAATTGGGTCTGTGACGATTTTCGGTCCGGGGCTCTGATATATCATTGTCAACCTCTTAACAATTTACGTGTATAACCATTCATTTTTTAATGAATTTCTAGATATAGAATTTTATTTTGTTTGAATGGAAATTATTACGCTGACGTGGCCCATAAACATAGTGGTGCATCATCATGGACAGTGATAAAGAGATCTGTACAGACCTAACAAGTCACAAGTTTACCATGGCCACTTTGCCTTTAATTAAATATTAAAAAGTATCTTTTATTAAAAAGTCTTCAAAACGTAAATTCAGTAATAACATTTGCAAGTAAATTATTCTAAACCAAATACCCATTGCTAATTAGTGAGTCTCCATTCACATATCATCACAATTCTTTCAACTCACTTACTTTTCACCTAAAAAAAATTAATGGTGCCAAAATCTTGTTAACTTTTTAGGGCAAACACTAACTTTTTGTTTGTTTGTTTTGGGTTGGGTTTAGTTAAAAGTTGTTTGGGAGGAATTTATTTTTCAATATTTTTTTTAAGAATATTTGGAATTTTAATAATTAATCTATTTTTATATTATAAAATA
This sequence comes from Pinus taeda, assembly GCA_000404065.3. Taxonomy (NCBI): domain Eukaryota; kingdom Viridiplantae; phylum Streptophyta; class Pinopsida; order Pinales; family Pinaceae; genus Pinus; species Pinus taeda. The sequence continues at coordinate 31,508 of APFE031149698.1, forward strand.
AAAATATTTAATCAAATAAAAACAATTTTAGTTTATGTTTTCAAATTAAAAGTATTTTTAATATTTATCAAGAAAATTAAAGTGACCCTTGGATGGAATATATTGCCAATATTGTTTATGTTTATGCATTTGAAGGATATTGCCAATTGTGTTTAGTGTTCAAGTTAATGTAATGGAATGAAGGATGATTAACCTCTTAGGAGCATAAGAGGTCATGATTATGTGACATCAATGATGAGCAATGTTATTAGAATATGCCAAAAGAGATCAAATAATATGCAAACAAATCAAAATGTTAGGCCTCCTTACTCACATACAATGTTTTGATCCTCCTATGAAATATAACAAAGGTATTCATATCTCCACACATACATATAACAAAAGGAAATGAAAAAAATGAGGGAAAATATAAATCTAACTAGGATATAAAAGATGTCTTTGGTATTTGATAGAAGAATATCTATCTCACACTTCACAGATATAATTGAAACATTCCTTTGAGGTGATAATTTAAGTAGAGGATCAAAAAAAGTGTGAAGAAATTATGATTGTCAACACTCAGATAAGCATGTGAGTGCAACATGTCACAGTAGGCTTGAATATAATCCTTTCATTGCTTGCAGGCTTTAGCAATAGAATGAAACTCATTTGGGCATCTATGAAAATCATTATAGAGTATCTAGTTATAATAGACCATCAAAAGTTTGTGTCGTCTAGGAATTACATCAATGACATGAACGATTGAATCATAGGGTCCCTGTTGTGTAGCCATTCATCCACAAAAGCTACTTCCCTGATGAGATAGAAGTGAAAACTAACAGTTGCAAAGGTAGGAATAATGACGTAAGAGGTAATATTGTTTCCATAAATAAGAGAACCATAAATAGGCCCATGAACACCATCAATATCTATTGGAGGTGCTATGGAAAGCAATAATGAATACAAAATTAGTGGTCAATAGGGTATGGATCATCAAGATGTTCAACCATCCAATGTAATAATGGTTTTTCGTGCTAGTGATCTAGTCACACAAAATACATTTTAAATTTGTGTTTTGGGATACCCCCAGGATTTATTAAGTAATCCACAATGAGAGGATTTGTTGCTCTTGTGATTGGTTTGATATCAACAACCATTGTGTTTAGCTCAAACATTTTAATAAAGTTATAGTGATATCCATTCACATCCTTAAATTGTAGCACCCCAAGACATCTATTTTCTATCATGTATGAGAATTCGAGTAAAGCCACATATATCATAAATCAGGGTATATAGTATACTATCCTAACAATATCTACTAAAACAAAAACTATCAGAACATGCCAAAAATGACCCAGCAGGTATCAAATTATCATCATGAAAGAGAAAAGTAATAGAAAAATATATTGCCAATGCAAGAAAGTGCTTGTAAGACTTCAAACAAAACTAAGTCATGGATGTTAACATACCAAGATTCTAAGAATTACCAAACCATTTGCTCATTAGATTGGCTAGCCTTACATTTGAGGTTTAGAATTCGGATATTCCAGTGTCTTCATTTTATGTTGTCTACGTTTCGAGTCTAGAACAAGACTCATCATCAGAACTGATTTACAAAGAAGAGAAACGCGAGTTATAAATATGATCAAGTGAGTTGTGAAGCAAAGCCGATGAGTTCAAGGTTGTTTATTTTCTTTTAATTATTTATTATTATCTTCTTCATAAAATATTTGTTTATTTTATAAATTTCTCTATTATTTACTTTGTTATAATAATGATTTACTAGCATAATTGTTAACCTATTTTTATTAATATATCCATAATGGTTATAATAGTTCATGATGTTATTTATATTCCTACCTTTATGCTTTTTTGTAATGAGATTAGTTTCTTTAATTTCTAATTAAATTACAATAGTTTATTTAATTATAGGCAAAGTGTTAAATTATTACTATAATGCATATAGGTTTTAGATTTATTTCCATTTATGTTATTGGCTTGTTTCTAAGGTATTTATTGAAATGAGTCCTAATATTGTTTAATATAAAATCAATTTATTGAAGTAAGATAGTCTAATATAAAGTTAATTTATTGAAATTTAATCATATTCTAATTAAAATTTCAATAGTTTGAATTTTAATTATACGTAAAGTTAAACAAAGTCTTTCAAGTAGAAATCCACATGAGAGAATTTTTGGCGCGACCGCGTTTCGAACCAAAAAGTGTGTTCATCTAGTCCCGATGGTTCACATTAGGACCAGTGAACCACACTTGTCTGGTTCGACCGAACTTGGTCGCGCCAAAAACATTCTCTCCATGTGTTTCTACCAAAAGCACTTCTCTCGTTTCAACTCATTATGATCATAAAAAGCTTGAACTCACCAGAAAAACTATACTACTAAAGTGTTCAATATAAGTCAATCTTATTAAATTCAATTTATATTCTAATTAAATTTCATAGTTATTTAGTTAATAGATAAAGTTTTAAAATAAAGTGATCCATATCTGTTTAATATACAGTTAAGTATCATTGAATTTTAATTATATTCTAATTAAATTTCAATAGTTTATTTAATTATAGGTATAGTTGGGGTTAAAAAAAAATAAAATGTTGCCTACAATGGGCCTTATAAGGTTCTTTTAGATTTATTTCTATTTCATATTATGGGCTTGTCCCTGTATTTATCTAAAATGAATTCTAGATATTGTTCTAAAATAAAGTCACTTTATTTAAGTAAGATTTGATTATAAATTGTGTTTTTTTGTTTTAATTTATTTTATTCTAATTAATTTATAATTTTAATGTTATGATTGTAGAGAAGTGTTAATATATATTATACTAATATATCACTTCTTGCTTTTTATGCAATTGGCTTATTGCTAATGTGTTATACATTGAATTTTAATTATATTTAAATATTGTTGCTATATTATAAATGAATTATTTCCTTACTTAATGATTCATATTTTATTTTATTAAGGTTATGAGAGGGGAAACAGGGTTCTCCTACGATAGGGTCAAAGAAGGGAGGTTCAATTAAAATTCCAAGGTGGGGGGTATGAGAAGGTGAAAGGGAACCATATTATAAACATTGGGATGTTAAATAAATGAAGTATACGGTAGTGAAAAATGAAAGATGAATGATGTGAAATGAATGTCATGGTTATATAGTTGATGAATAATGTATTGATATTGAACAGTGACATATACAATTATATGAGGCACTATAGGCATACAAAAATACCAAAGAGCTAAACATTATGAGTACATTTTTGGGAATCAATAACTATGATGGAATAACATAAAGGTACTTTCTCAAAGCTTATTCCAACTTAACCTAGATGTATGCATATTACTTAGGCTAGAAAAACATTCAAATAAAGGGGATACAAAGCCTTATACATATTAAAAGTTGAGTAGAGTCTCAGAGAAACATTATGACTTTCATTACATGTTGTAATTATCCATGTGATGTCATATCATATCATCCCATGAGGAATATAAAGAATATTCTTAGTAAAGGGACCCATTCTCATGAGCATGATCACTAAGCAATAGGAGGGGAGAAACTGGGTTTGTGAGTGATGAAAGGTTAGATAGATCATTTGAGCACTAAGAGAAAGGGAAACAGGGGATGTGAATGATTAGGATTGAATTGACTACCCAAGCACTAGGATGGGGAAAATTATGCTACATATGAAGATATATTTAATGGAGGTGAATTGTTGTTCACATATTGTGGATTTTGTTTATATTGGAAATGTTGTTGTTACACATGTACATTTCACATGATGAAATTTTATTCCATATCATTATGGCACATTTTTCTTTAATGTGAATAAGTGACTAGCAATATTTGATGTTCACCATGAAATGACTATAACTAGGGGTTATATATGTTCTTTGTGAATGTTGGATGCCAATGTCTATGGTTTTTCAGTACTTAAAGTGTTGAGATTGATTGGTTAGATGAAACATAAAAAACAGTGTAGAGGAAATAATAAAGGAAACATAAAAAAAAGTTTATGCGGGTGGGGGGAATAAAGATGGAAACACAAAAAAACATTAAAGAGGGTGGGGTCGGGGATATTTTTTAATGTTTCCTCTATTATTTCCTACACATCTCCAGCCTACATGTCCAACACTCCTTCAATGAAGGTACGAGTGTGGAGGAATAATAGAGGAAACATTAAAAAAAAGCCCCAAAAGAGGCTGGGGGTGGGAAAACATTTTTTTTATGCTTCATCTATTATTTTAGGCTACCTTCACCCTTTTTTAAGTAGGATGGGGATGGTGGCGATTTTTATTTTTTATTTTTTATTTTTTAATTGAGAGGGAGGTCAAGTAGTGTCAAATGAAAAATGTACAATTGGTAGAGTAAAACTTAGAGTTTTTCCTACTGACATGAATTGTAACTTAATGCATGGTTAATGAGATTTGATTTTAAATTTATTATTTTCATAGTTATAGTAATATGAATCCATGTTGAAATTATAACTGATAAGTAATATAGAATTATATTTATAATTCTTATACACTCTTTTATGTGGATTTTGTCTCAATTACTTATGCATAATAGGCATACAAATACAATTGTAGCCATGTATTACAATTTGATTAGAAATTTATAAAACAATCTAGACTCTATTAGTTCCCTTTAATTGGAAGGAATATCTCTTAACATTTTATAATTGTTCAAATAATCTAAAGAGAAATAGATTCTTACCTTTTTTGAAGAATGAACCATCTTAGTGCTTTGGGTTATTGTTGATTCAAGTGAGTTCTTTACACTAGGTATGGATAACCTAAATCTTATGTTAATTATAATACTGTGATTCAAAATTGTAGATAATACTTATTGATTTTGGGGATGGTTAAATAAATTCATAAGCTAGGGTTGAATGCAAAATATTATGGAATTAAATTTTTATAATAATTAATAAATATGACTAAAGGACATTAATAAAAATAAATTAGGGAAAATTGTATACATAATCATCTACAAAGAAGCATGTAATTTTGTTGTTTTTATTATATGAGGATTAAAAGAGGAGGATGAGGGATACATTTAATAGTTTTTGAAGGAAGAGTAGATGAAGTTAGAGGGGGTATGGGTGTATGTTTAATTTACATGCCCACTTTGGATATGGTATGGTTCTACAAGATTGGTGATAGTTTGAGGGTTGTGGGCTCAAGGGCCTCCCAAACCAAGGAATTAGGTTGGGAGGAGAGTCTCAAACTAAGGAATTAGGTTAGGAGGAGATTCCTTATGTTCCCCACAATTGCCATGTTTGGCTATTGGTCACCTTCTATTCCCTAGAATTTCCCATGTTTGTCTATTGGTTATTCATATACTGAAGCTATTGATGTTTTGCTAGAAAACTTGGTTAGCATGTATTCACCCCCTTCTAAAAATTTCAAGGATTATTAACTACTATAGAAAATATGAGATTCTATTTTTCATTATTAAGACAAATAAATTATGTAAGGGTTGATAAGTCATGGAATTCATGATTAAATTTTACAAAGGTTATTGTTGATAATCAAACTATAGTTATTACATGAAATAATGTGGTGTATTTATAGTGACTCCTCCTTAAATTTTAGAAGTTAAATTAATTATTTTTTCTCCCTAATTTCATGTGTTGGAAAAAAAAGAACATAATAATCATCAACCAATATGACATGGATGTGCTATATGATAAGGCGAAGGGAAAAAGTAAAAAACACCACAACCAATTATAAGTAAGAAACATGAGATTATTGATATGTTCCTCCATTGTAGATTCCAATATGTTAATAGTGATAATCAATAAAGTTTATAAATGAGGCAGTTGTAGCATAAACATATTTACTAATACTAACATATCTAATAAGATTGTGATTTTAATTTATATATATATATCTTCTAAGATACATATTTTAATTTCCATTTAAAATTACCTACAATTGCAATTAATTATCAAAAATTTCACAATTAAAAATTGATAATTGATAACAAAATCATTATCAAAATCTCAATTTCAGATACAAGGTGAAACCTTAAAATAATAAATAGTTGAAGTTGACTTACTTGTTTGATAACTTCTAAAACATAGTTCAACTTATTTATACATGGCGATCTTTTATGGTTTTCAATGGGAAGAAGAAACTAATGGAGGGTAGAAGCCTCTGCTCCCAATCAACCCTTTAACCCAAAAAGCTAAGGGTCCCTCAACCACTTGTAGCAAATCTACACAAACTATCAAAGATACCCCTCTTAATAATATTGTCTTAAATTCTCCAATGAAGTATGATCATTATGACTAAATTTATCACAATTATCTCATGGGTTTGTTCCTAGTATATATGAGGTTGTTAGGCCTAGTTGGATGTGAGAGATTCTCTTCAACTAGTTTCTTCCTAGATTAGTGTGTGGTGGATGTATTCTCAACACTTAGCAATTATGTGTCCAAGATAGTTTGTCTATTTTGAGGCAATATTTGCGTATTTGTATTTGTACTATTATATTGTTTAAGGTAGAGCGTTAATCACAATTTTGTGTGTGCAATAATGTCTATTATATCATTCTAACATTTAGGGACATCATCTCATATAAGTTATTTTTTTCCTATCCAATTTCAACTTTGATTTTTAAACTATGATTTTGTGATCAAAACAAAATTCCTCCAGTTCCACTCTTAGGAAAGTTCCCTTGAGGGGAATCATTAATGTATGCCCATGGAAAGTTCTTATTTGTTATCTCTTCCAATTACTCAGTGATGATTATTTCTCCTAAGGTTGTGAGACTGCATTCAACATATTTAAAGCTTGGAAAACACATTTTAATGGTACACTCTATTTACCTTCAAACAAGGTTTCTAACTAATTAAAATCCCCACATTATGTTTAAACAAATATCTTTGATATTTTTTTTGTATCATTGTTAACATACCATCACCTTAAATCCACTTCAACATCCTCACCTAACCTAACATTTTGGAGCCTACCATCACCTCCACTTCCAAATTTTTGTTGTAAAATAAGTCATAATTATGTGTACATTTATTTCTTCCACTTTTTTAGATAGATTGCACCACCCAACACCAAAAAATGTTATTTTATATAGTATGTCCTACGTAGGAGCCCTATTATTTAATATCATCCACATAGAAATTCTAGATCTAGTTGGATATTTCAATCTCCATACAATTTTCCACCACCATACATGTTCCTCTCTTCCTTCCTCAACAAGTGCTTTATAACCTAGTTTTGACACATAATCCCCTAAAGGTTTTAGGGACCATAATAAATGGTCATTCTCCACTTTAGTATTAATATTGCCATATTTCATAAATCTTGCATGTCATTGACATTTAATAGAAAATTTCTCCTCATTACTGGAGTCCATCTAGGCTAGCTAATATTATTTTCAATTGCTTATCTATTCCGATTTGCAACTTGTCTTAGAATTAACACATAGTAATCCATGATACTTAATTCAAAGATCAATTGTAGCGATAATATGTGCCTATATTTCCCACCCATATATTAATTCCTATATATATTCTGTCATATTTTCCATCTTACCATGCCAACTTGATTTGGAAATGGAGGAGGTGGTCAATTTCCTCTTCTCCAAAAACAAGGACCATTTCTCTGACACTTTACAAGGAAGAATGGGTCTTAACACAAAACAGGTTTTCCAAAAGGTCTCTTCAAGTTATGAGTTAGTTTTCACATGTAAACTTAAGAATAAGCAACATGACATCACATAACAAATACATGCATACATGAATATCACAACAAAGGATTTGGTGAGGGATTTCACCCCTCTTGGGCTACATCTTCGGGCATGCTAACATAGCTAGACTACTCCATATATTTAGTGGAAAAATATTACATAAAAGTTTGTTGATAAAACATGAAACTCTTTCTCCTTGAAGGCAATGTTCTCCTACAAAGAAATCTCACATAAACATCATGACAACCTACAATCAGTCATGAAAACATCAACAACACAAGATGTCTCCTACAAAGACCCTGTACTCCATCTGAAAATGAACATATAAGCACTTTAATTCCGCATTGAAGGATAAATACAAAGCTTTCCTTAACAAGACATAGTGAGAAAAGTATAGATGAGTTGAACCCTACAACTAAGAAATGTTGCAGTAAATTTTGAAGGTAAGAAAACCCCTATAAGGCCTTCTCCATGCTCAAACACCTTCAAGAACTGCTCCAAAACACTGATTGATCCATACACCCTTGGACTTGACCTGCAAAAAGTCTCTTTAGATGTGCTAAAATAAGAAAATAGAGGTCACCATTGGATCCAGAATGTCAAAAATCCACTAGGTAGACTCTTCTTGAGCTCCAAAAGGAAAAAAACTCACAACGATATGGCTTTACAAGCTTTCCATGTAGTTTTGTTGTTATCTCTTCTACAAATCAGACTAAAAATCTAAATGTCCTACAAATTTTCCCCGTTTCTGTTGTTGAGGTGACAATTTTTCCTCCGAAGATGAAATTTGTTGGACAATTAAATTTCCCTAACCCCTATGTGGTCGTGGCCTGGGCCTTAATGCTCGGCCCCACTGGCCTAACACCATAATATTTTGTGTGTGATCACATTATGCTTCCATGGGGCCGAGAGCTGGGCCAACGACCAGCTGGGCCAACGATCTACCCTTTCCATTGGAGCCCCTACACTTATGTGCTAGGGTCATATGGTTGTGATGGGACTAAGGACTAGTCCCTTCCATAAGCACACTTCACTGAGCACCTAAGTTGCTTCCCTCATGGTCCGATTCAGTGGTGATATACCCTTGGGACATGGCTTAACATTTTCATCCTCTAGATGATCCCTCCACCAAGAGTGTATGGGAGCTTTGTGACCAGGGGCTAGGAATAGTCCTCGGGCCCCATCCTTATACACCTAGGTTATATGGTTGAAGCCGTGACTGGGGGCTGGGGCTGGTAGCCCGATCCCTTCCCCTAAATGTGCACCATGTAAACCTTAAATGGAGGTTTGGTCCTATGTATTATAAGAAACATCGTGAGCCTAGTGGTAAGGCGTTGCACTGTTCACCGAGCGGTCAAAGGTTCAAATCCTTCTAAGCCTTTGGTCGACCATACCAAAATTTTATTGTGCCTTGGGGTGCCACGTGGTTTCCCATGATTAGGCCACATGGCACCATCCTATTGGTCCACGTAAAATCAATCAAAATCGATCAAAACTGAAGAACTAGATTCTCACACTTGTCAGGACTTGGTTGGTCCATACCTTCACAATCATCTTAGATGATGTCAGTTGTACATAAGCCTAGTCATTGACCTTTCTCATCTTTTAGTTGTTGGGTCAAATGATAATATTGCGATAACTTGAGCATACGGTGTCAGATTGAGTTGAAAAAAAGGTTATTCGATTTAGAACTATGAGCGCTTCAACTTGATGCCAATTTTAATACTTTTTGGGCACTTTCATTTTTGCTCTAAAATTTGATCGCCTAATCACTAGGAACTTTCGGACTCCAAAATTTTACTTCTCCTAGTAAATAAAATGAGGTTGAAAGTCAAAACTATCCAAAAATTCAATCCATATGCTATATTTTCAATTGGTTCCCTTAAAGCTCCAATCAAGGCACTTCACCTATTGATCCGAATTGGATCCATAAAAGATTGTCAAAGAATCATGATTGTATCAGGATGAAACAATCTTTAAAGAATCCAAAACAGCATCAAAAACACCCTGAACCAGTGGCGATGGCAACCAGCGTGTAATGACGAGGACCTTGGTCAAAGTGCGCTGATCGAGGCCCCTAGAGACTGCACAAGAGGTCAAAGTAGCCCCTCGGAGCCCCAAATCGGGAAAAGGAGGTGATTTTCGATGCACTAATTGTGCATCACTGGGTAAACAGGGCCAAAAAGGAGGAGCCTTAAGCACTCAGTCATGTTGGGAGCTGGAGAACCGCGGGCAGAGAAACGAAAAGCGCTAATGTACGAATGCGGGATCCGCGCTCTGGAAAATCGGCGGTATTGATCGGGGTGCCCTCAAATGGTAAACGATTTTGGAGAAAGTGGAGCAATCCCACTCAATGATTGATGCCTGGTGGCAGAGGTGAGAGAAAACTACCGTTGATCGTGTGCTATCAGTTGAACAAGTCAACCACGCAGGACGTGTGTATGTTGTTGGATCTAGAGGAGCCCAGATCGGACGACTGAGATTGCGCTTGATAGAAAGAAGCGGAATCGATAGGGAATTAGGTCGCGTTCTAAAGGGATTTGGAATCCATTTGACCACCATGGTGGAGGAAGAACGCATCCATGACTTAACTGAAGAAATGAACCGATGAGCAGGCTGGTGCTATTCAGGTGAGGACACGTGGCCACTCCCTGAGCGTTCATGCTGACGCCAAACAGGGAACTCCAAGCGCAACTACAAAAGGTGAATTGACAGAGGAGGAAGAGGAACTGAACATGCATGGAAATGAATGGCTAAAAGCCATGAATAGAGACAGAATGCATAGTCAAGTCGGAGTTAAGTCTGAGAGATAAGAAAAAAAAGAGATCAGAATCCCAAGAGGAGGATGAAATACACAGAGAAGAAGGCAGAAAAGCAGGAAGAGACAGAGGGCCGAGCTGACCAGCGGTATCATCGAGCACCCACGAGCTTGAGAGATTCGAGCCACCCCATAGAAGGATATGTCCAGGTTGAGCACCACGTTGGGCTCTTACCACTGTGGACCAGAAGGTCACAAAGTTGGTGGGAAGAAGAGACTGTGTTCTCCAGTGGCTTGGGGAATCCAAGAACCACCCTGCCAAGCAAAACCTGCTTCAGGAGAACTCACCTTAAGTCCCTGCATTGTAATTCTCTACTTAAAGACACAATAAAACAAGGCCACCACTGAAAGATGGACTGGAGATGAAGCCCTGGAGGATAGGGTGAACTCCTTATTAAAATTGCTTGTGTCTTCGTGATTGCTTCCTGTATTTCTGTATTGTCTTTCCATTTAAATGTCTGTGTATTGGCAATCTGATTGATTCGTTGCTTAAATAACATAGAACACACACCAACACATGAATCTGTAATACCTTTTGTTTAATAAATCTTCAACTGATTTCATTCATAGGGTGATTATTAGATCAAGTGGTATCAGAGCAGTAGGTTGTCAGGTTAGACAAACTTGTGTTGGTTTAGCTGTGAATGCTCACTAGATCAAAGTTCAAATTAGGAGAAGGAGAGTTGGTGGAAGCTAATCCAGAAATTGGGAGAGTCTATCCTCTGAAGACAATGTCAGAGGAAGGTTCTATAGGGCCAGACCCTCAATTCATAGAAAGTTTCCTAGCTATAAAGTCTATGGTAGAAGAAATGTATAGGGACTTTAGAAAGCATAAGGATGAAGATTCATCATGCTCTAAACAAGATAAAGAAAAATATGAATCTCATTCCCACGACCACTCAAAAGGGAAAGAAGAAAGCTTTCCTACATCTCCTAATAGCCCCGTGCATAATAAGAAAACATCTTTGATTAAACTAGATGTTAAATTTGATTTGCCTATATATGATGGAGAGCTAAATGCTAAAAATTAGGGCAATTGGATTAGACAAATTGATGTATATTGCAGGGTACAGAACATAGACTTAGACAATAGCAAGATTCAGCTAGCAAGCCTATGCCTAGGAGGCACTGCCTTAGTTTGGTGGGAAGGCAGAACCCAAGCTGATATGAAGAAGCATGGCAAGACCATATCTGTTTGGAGTGAATTTGTTGCTGCAATCAAAAAGTAGTTCTATCCATTGGCCTACATGCAACAAGCCATGATGAGTTGGCAAACTCTTCGGCAGTTGAAAGGGCAAAGTGTGCAAGGGTATACTCAAGAGTTCAGAAAGAGAGAATTGATGTTGGGTATCTCATTAGACTCACCAGAAACTCTTTTGAAGTACATTGGTGGCCTACACAACTACATGAGGCATACCATACTCATGTTTAATCCCACTAGTATAGATGAGGTATATGTACAAGCTACTCATCTAGAAGCTAGAGGAAAGAATGGAAATCCAGAAGTTGGGGGACCATCCCAACCCACTGTAAGCAAGAGCAAGGAGAAAAGAA
>APFE031149707.1:6060-24789 GCA_000404065.3 Pinus taeda
TTTTTTTACTGTTTGTTATTTATTTTTAACTGAGTATATTTCAAATCCTCCTCTCACTAGGTATTCTGATTAATTTCTATATAGTACATAATATGTCTCTGCCGTTTTAGCAAAAGCCTGCTTTGAAAATTTTGCCAATTTCATCATCTTCGTTAGAAATTAGTTTATGTCTACAAATTTATTTTAGTTTAAATTTTAGGTTCTTATAGAAATGATAAAAATGATAACTTTTAGGTTCATATGGAAATGTTAAAATTGATTTGAAATTAATATAATTTTATATTAATTCTAAAATTTGTTGGATGTTAATCATAATGATTAATTTTTAGGTTCATCTTGAAATGTTAAAAATGATTTCAAATTAATTAATATTATGTTAATTTTAAAATTTATTATATGTTAAAAATTATTAAGTATTAGGTTCATATCAAAATGTCAAAATTGATTTGAAATTAATATAACTTTATGTTAATTCTAAAATTTGTAAGATATTAATCATAATGATTAAGTTTCTGGTTCATAGGGAAATGTTAAAAATGATATTAAATTAATATAGTTTTATGTTAATTTTAAAATGTAATAGCTTAAACATTATAAAAGACATAGTAAAAAAAAAAAAAATTAATGTACCGGCCTACTTACCATTTATTACATTAAACAATACTATGTTTACGAAGCACCACATTCATTTGACTTGATTTATGTTATGTGATAATAAAATTTACATAGCCTCTGTCTTGCATTAAAGACGCACATGGCCTCACTCCAGTTTTGGAACTTATTACACTACTATGTTATAAATGCGCAGGGTACATTCCTCCATGCGGCGCGATCGATGGTTGTCCTCTAGCATTCCCTAGTTAATTGCTAAGACTTCGGTTTGACACTTGTTCTTGCTCACCTCCATCGATCTACGTGGGGATAATCTAGCGGTGGAGCGATTTTGGGTTGGGTCCAAGTACACTACTCCTGCCTTAGAATGGATGGAGAGGCATTTGCACTTGAGGGGTTTTGATGGTTCAACTACTCTGTAATAGGTTCAGTTGCCCAGTGCTTCATCACTTATGCAAGTTGTTGCTTAAGCACCATGGTCTCATCTGGTTGTCCTTCTCAGTGAGGTAATGGTGCACAATTGTTTTATACAGTTTTATATCTAAATCATGGTTTCCATTGTAACTTTTACTTCCTATGGTATGGTAATGGTTTGATAGATGAATCTCCAAGTCCCGGGGCATCGCCACACTGCTCTGTTTCATTAATGGTTAGGGAAAGTCGAGGCCGAGCCCAGGGAGGTGAGCCCTTCCTCCATGGAGGCAATTCCCAGTTTTCATTCTTTGTTTAGTTACCTGCACAGGTCATTAATGTTGTCTTTCTCTTGTTGAATAGGTAGATTGCATCTACATGGAACCCTCAAGGGTCAGCTAAGATTTTCCAGTGGCTTCTCTATTTTTCACTGTTTCTTTACGTTTATGTGATACATATCTCAGATAATAGTGTTTTGGGTTGATGCAGGTAATGTGTCGCCCTTACCTATGTTCCTACAGAGTTGATTTAGTGCCCTCCCAGATCTTGAGGACTAATATAATGCACTACTTTGCATAGGTTGGAATTATTCATCGTAATCTACCCAGTTTGCTTGTTAAGGTTTTAATGCCTACGATAAATCGCTTGGCAAAGGTTTTTGGGCCAGAGCCTTCCTAGCATTTAGCTCTTTCTGGAAATACTATGTAAACAGATTAATGTCAAGTCGATTATTTGTAAAGTTGATTTTGGTTGATTTCATTTCTGGCTCGAAAGACTGTTCGATCTCTTGTTTTCCTAATTTATGGTATAAAATTCTTTTGGAACGTTAATGTCTAATGTATCTAGAGGGCAAGGTTTCTTTATAAGCAATCGAGGTTTTATTCCCCTTTTGGTTTCCATCTTTGCTGGTTGAATGCCATAGAGCTTATACTCTATTACAGTAATGTTATATATACTATTATTTATATTTATATTTATATATATTATATATCTATATTATATAATATTATATATATAATATATATATATATATTGCCTTTCGATGGGCTTCATTGTTCCATATTATTGTTAGTGTTCCATATTATTGATTGAAAATATGTTGATATCTACGTGGTTTATAGGCTCGGTAACAAAAGTTTATAGGCTATTGGTCCAATTAGTTCCAAGACTTGAAAAGGAATAAAGTACCGGGATGCCAAATTAGCACAACCCCTCCACTATAAGGAACATTTTCGAGGCTTTACCCTTAGATAAACATGATCTCCCAACTGAAATTCTCTGTACGTCCTTTTTTTATCTGCATTCATTTTTTGCCTATCCTGGGCAGCCCTTAGATTCTGTCGAACTTTCTTAACGACTTCTTCCATCTCTGCTAGCACGTTGGGACCCAATGCTAGCTTATTAACAGGGTTATTCCAGTCCATGGGTACTCTACACTTTCTTCCATATAAAACCTCAAAGGGGCTCATACCCAGTGATTCGTGATGTCCATTATTGTATGCCAATTCCATGAGCTGGAGGTAATCCTCCCACTTATGTGGCTATCACATTACAAACATGCATAGCATTTCTTCCAGCACCTGATTCACTTATTTAGTTTGTTCATCCGTTTGGGGATGATAAGATATACTAAATTGGATCTGGGTACCCAATCCTTAAAAGAGGGCTTTCTAGAATGTGGATGTGAATTTCACATCCTTGTCTAAAATTACCACCTTGGGTATACCATGTAGTCGAAAGATTTCCTTCATAAATATGTTTGTTATTTCCATAGTTTTGTATGTGGATTTCGCAGGTATAAAGTGTGTGGTTTTGCTTAGTTTGTCTACTACAACTATAATTGAGGCATGTTGTTTCCTAGTGTGGGGTAAACCTGTGATGAAGTCTAATGACACGGTCTCCCATTTCCATTCTGGAATGGGCAGTGGTTGCAACAAACTAGAAGCATGTTGAAGCTTCACCTTTGTCAAATGACACTCCAAACATTTGGACAATTACTCCATGACATCCTTCCTTAATCCAGGCCAAAAATACCCTTCTATGGTGTAAATGTGCAAGGTGCATTCCTCCATGTGGCGCGATCCATGGCTATCCTCTAGCATTTTTTTCATCATTGAGACTTCGATTCGACACCTGTTCTTGCTCACCTCCATCAATCTGCATGGGGATAGTTCAAAGTCCCCTGAAAATTCTTGCTGACGTTGGTGAAATGGGGCTCCCCTGTTTTCCTATTCATTGTCTTCTGCATCTTAGCTTCATCAGAAACACTATACGAAGAGTAAGCACTTGCTAATGGTAGTGTATGGTAAAATCTTTGAGCAGGTTGTAACTCATCGGATGGATCATAATCCAAAATTTCCTTGTGGAAGGGATAGATATAGCCTTTAGTGAGAAGCGTGTGGGGGGCGCTTCTCGGCAAAGAATTGAAATCCCCACACAGAACAAGGGGAATAATATTAGAAGAGTTCTCATTCTGGACAAACGCATCCAAATTATTGAGCAGGTACTGAACCTGCCATAGCTTTACATCATTGTTCATTGGATTTGCATGGATGTGGGTATTCACTATGCACAGGCGTTGTTGTTCAGCACTGTTCTTGAAGGAAAGGATGAGATTCAGGGCAATGTTTTCTTTTTGAAATCGGGGAAAGCCTTGAGAAAAGTTGCTCAAATTGATCCACCATGATTCTATCAGGTCAAACTGATTCAGATTCTAAAATGTTGCACAGCCATCCACAGTTGGGAGGTAGCATCATCTCTGCTTTTCTTGAAACACCCCTTCATATCCTAATTTGGCCAGTTCTGGCTCGAAAAAATTACAAAAGTGGTTGTGCTGCACCTCCTGGAGGCAAACAATGTCAGCATCGCACTGTAATATTTCCTTTAATAAGTTTTGTCTACAGTATTCCCAACAGAGTGCCAAGGAAGGGCACTTGGGGAACTACTTTGCAATAGCACACACCTCGACCATCACGTTGTATGTGATAACTGTGAATAATGCACCACCATTGCTGTTGTTGTTAACTTTAATCATTTGACGAGGATTACGGGGAATGCCTTCGATAATTTCAGCCATTTTCATTTCGTCACCAGCACTCATTCTTGCCTGCAACTCTACTATTGCAAATCTTCTAGGTTTGTTTTTGATGTTAGCCTTTTTATCCTTCGTGCTGCTTTTATCTTTTATCTTATCTGAATTGTAATATTTAATTTTTATATTAGTTTTTGTTAGTAACAGTGGATTACTTTAGTTGTTTTACTTGGTGTTGTTTTGGTTATCTTCAAGCTTCTCTTTTCACTGAGTATTTGTTTTGGTTATTTTTAACAGAGTAGAATTTCAATCTTTTAACTATTTTTCAATGCATGTGGTTTATTTTTATAACTTTTTCACTGCCTACCTCTTTCATTTTCTTATTTTATTTTCTTTGCTAGGCACCTTGACAAGATTTTTATCCAATTAAAATCCTTATTCTGACAACGTTTAAGGGAGAAAGGGATCTGACGACGCCCATAAACACGAGGGCCTTATATTAAGTCAACGCCATGGAGAAAAGGAATTTTTTTTTCACAATTTTATAATTTTTCTCTTTTTTCATTTATTCTAAAAAAAAATAAAAAATAAAAAAATTCATTTACAATTTCAATTTTTATATTTTCTCTGTTTATTCATTTAGTTATTTTATAAAAAAAAAAAATCAATTTTACAATTTTTTTATATTTTTTTATATTTTTTCCACTGCATGTTGTTTGTTTTTTATAATTTTCTTTTTTCATTCAGCTATTTATATCTAATTTGAATTATCAATTTTATTTATATAACAATAAATTTTTGCTTCTACTTATTTATTTGATCCATGCACATTAAGCCTATAACATTTACATCTAATCTCAATTATCAATTTTAATTTTTTTTTGTTTCAATAATTTTAGAAACCTCTTTACTCATATTTCCAATCTTTTTTATTAATAAATGAAATGAACTAACCACCATCTCACGGGTAATCTCAATATATGGATAAGATGGATATGCAAGTACTGTCGTTCACACCCTGACCATATTAGTGAATTTCACTAGAAAATTGATGGAAATTGCATCTGTCACTACAATAAATAAAAATTATTATAGAATAAAACTATAATGATTTTTGGATATGAAAATTAAATTATATACCATTAATGATTTGGTATTTAATTTATAATAAATGATTTGGTATTTAATTTATCATAATCTACCCAATTTGCTTGTTAAGGTTTTAATGCTTACAATAAATCGCTTGGGAAAGGTTTATGGGCCAGAGCCTTCTTAGCCTTTAGCTCTTTCTGGATAGACTGTGTAAACAGATTAATGTCAAGTTGGTTATTCGTAAAGTTGATTTTGGTTGTTTTTCTTTCTAGCTCGAAAGACTGTTCGATCTCTTGTTTTAGTAATTTATGGTATAAAATTCTTTTGGAACGTTAATGTTTAATGTATTCAGAGGTCAAGGGTTCTTTATAAGACACCGAGGTTTTATTCCCTCTTTATAAGACACCGAGGTTTTATTCCCTTTTTGGTTTCCATCTTTGCTGGTTGAATGCCATAAAGCTTGCACTTTACTGCAGTAATTTTTTCGATTGCACAACTTGATTTTAATGATACGACATATATATATTGCCTTTCGATGGCCTTCACTATTCCATATTATTGTTATTGTTCCATATTATTGATTGGAAAATATGTTGATATCTACGTGGTTTTAATTAGTGCTTCCGTTGCTTATTTGTATCAATGCTTATAATTCGAGTTATTTTGTGATACCCTAAGCGGATGGAATTGTCATTTTCTTGAATACTGAGAGTTTAAACAATCATTTATGATAGAAAGAGTTACTCTGTTCCATTATATCCCACCAGAAGTAATGAGAGTGTTTTTCGACTCGTTTTTGTCTACATTTGTACTATATAAACAAAACTGTAGGAGCTAATTGATCCTTTGGACTCCATAGATTACTAGTCTTACGGCTTCATTCAACATTTATACTTGTTTTTGTACTCTGAACTCCTTTCGATTACTACACTGAGCATCAGATTTATTTATTTGTCTAATAAAGGAATTCTCTATTTGAGAACATTCAATTACGAGTTTAAGCATAATTTTCATGCTATGTAATGAGCTGTCATGATACTATAAGCAAACATTTATTCTATTATTCTATCATCATCCTTGCTTAAATAAAAGAGTCTACATTACTTATCTACTTAAGTTATTAGTGGAACATCAACAGATATCTGGAAAGTCTCTCCTCCCAACCACAATATTGGCGATTACGTCCAGGCTCTTCCCCGAGCACTTTCACTATTTTTCACTGGAATATTTCCAACTATAGTTGGTTCCTTAGGCCTCAAGACTCCACTATCCAACCTCAAGTCCTGCACTTAATTTTACTGTTCATTAGCAACTTCCCACTAGTCACTATTTTTCCAGCTCCAGGATAGTCCCCAAATCCTTCATCTTTTCCCTCTATTTTTCCCTTTCCAGGACAGGGTATAATTGTTTCTTGTAATTGTAGCAAACAGTTTGTTTTAATTAATAATGTCTAAAATCCTAATCAATCATAATTAGGTAACAACTTGTTATTTGGCTTTCTAGCCTTGGTCATAACATAACAAAAAATAAATGCAGTAAATCATAAAACTGAATTTAATAACCACAGTAATTCTCTCAAAGAGCCTAGGGTGTTACATCTCCCTCGCCATGTGAGGAACAATGTCCCTGGTGTTATTTCTAATTTAAGCAAGAATTCTTCCCGCACAAATTCTTCCTCTTCCCAGGTTGCCTCATCCAGGAGAAAGTGCTTCCACTGCACTTTAACCTGGGTGATGACTTGACTCTGCAAGGTGGTTTCTCTTCGATTGAGAATACAAAGAGGTTCTATGAGGAAATCTCCTTCTAGTTCAACCTACACATACAATATTCACAGTCATAATTCCCTCAAAACACTTGATAAAAATGTATATAATTCGTCGACTTGTTACCTGAATATTTCCTAGTTTATTTTATGTTGTGGGTTGTACATATATTTCTTTTTACAACAAAACATGAAAAATGTTATGGACCCAAATGTGGCTCAGTAACAAAAGTTTATAGGCTACTAGTCCAATTAGTTCCAAGACTTTAAAAGGTCCAAAGTACTGGGGTGCTAAATTAGCACAACCCCTCCACTATAAGGAACATTTTTGAGGCTTTACCCTTAGATAAACATGATCTCCCAGCTGAAATTCTCTGTATGTCCTTTTTTTATCTGCATTCATTTTTTGCCTATCCTGGGCAACCCTTATATTCTGTCGAACTTTCTTAACGACTTCGTCCATCTCTGCTAGGATGTTGGGACCCAATGCTAGCTTATTAACAGGGTTATTCCAGTCCACGGGTACTCTACACTTTCTTCCATATAAAACCTCAAAGGGGCTCATACCCAGTGATTCGTGATGTCAATTATTGTATGCAAATTCCACGAGGTGGAGGTAATCCTCCCACTTATGTGGCTGTCACATTACAAACATGCGTAGCATTTCTTCCAACACCTGATTCACTTGTTCAGTTTGTCCATCCGTTTGGGGATGATAAGATATACTAAATTGGATTTGGGTACCCAATCCTTAAAAGAGGGCTTTCTAGAATGTGGATGTGAATTTCACATCCCTGTCTAAAATTACAACCTTGGGTATACCATGTAGTCGAAAGATTTCCTTCATAAATATGTTCGTTATTTCCATAGTTTTGTATGTGGATTTCGCAAGTATAAAGTGTGCAGTTTTGCTTAATTTGTCTACTACAACTATAATTGAGTCATGTTGTTTCCTAGTGTGGGGTAAACCTATGATAAAGTCTAATGATACGGTCTCCCATTTCCATTCTGGAATGGGCAGTGGTTGCAACAAACTAGAAGCATGTTGATGCTTCGCCTTTGCAAAATGACACTCCAAACATCTGGAAAAATACTCCATGACATCATTCCTTAATCCAGGCCAAAAATACCCTTCTATGGTGTAAATGCGCGGGGTGCATTCCTCCATGTGGCGCGATCGATGGCTATCCTCTAGCATTTTTTCTTCATCATTGAGACTTCGATTCGACACCTGTTCTTTCTCACATCCATCGATCTACATGGGGATAATCTAGTGACAGTGTGATTTGGGTTGGGTCAAACTACACTAAGCCCACCTTCGATCAGATGGAGATACATTTGCACTCGAAGGGTTTTGATGGTTCAACCACTCTCTAAAAGTTTCAGTTGCCCGATCCTTCGTCGGTTTTGCAAGTTGTTGGTTAAGCACCATGGTCACAGCTCAGAGTCCTTCTCGACGAGCTAATGGTGCACAATAGTTTTATAGAGTTTTATATCTAAATCATGGTTTTCACTGTGATTTTTACTCACTCTAGTATTGTAATGGTTTCAGAGACGAATCTCCAAGTTTGGGAGCATCGCCATACTGCTCTGTTTCATTAATGGTTAGGGAAAATCAAGGCCAAGCCCAGGGAGGTGAGCGCTTCCTCCATGGAGGAAATTCCCAATTTTCGTTGTTGGTATAGTTACCTGCGCAGGTCATTAAGGTTGTCTTTCTCTTGTTGAATAGGTGGATTACATCTGGATGGAACCCTCAAGGGTCAGGTAAGATTTTCCAGCGACTGGTCTATTTTTCATTGTTTCTTTATGTTTATGTGATACATATCTTATACAACAGTGTTTTGGGTTGATGCAGGTAATGTGCCACCCTTACCGTAGTTCCTATGGAGTCGATCTGGTGCCCTCCCAAATCCCGAGGACTAATATAATGCACTGCTTTGCACAAGTTGAAATTATTCACCGTAATCTACCTAGTTTTCTTCTTAAGGTTTTAATGCTTATGATAAATCACTTGGCAGAGGTTTTCAGGCCGAAGCCTTCCTGACCTTTAGCTCTTTCTGAATAGACTATGTAAACAGATTAATTTCAAGTCGGTTATTTGTAAAGTTGATTTTGGTTGTTTTACTTTCTGGCTCGAAAGACTGTTCGATCTCTTGTTTTAGTAATTTATGGTATAAAATTCCTTTGGACCATAAATGTTTAATGTTTTAAGAGGTCAAGGGTTCTTTATAAGAAATCAAGGTTTTGTTCCCTTTTTGGTTTCCATCTTTGCTGGTTGAATACCATAGAGCTTGCACTCTGGTGCAGTGATGTTTTCGGCTGCATAACTTGATTTTAATGATACATACATACATACATACATACATACATACATACATACATACATACATATACATATACATATACATATACATATACATATACATATACATATACATATACATATACATTGCCTTTTGAAGGGCTTCATCGTTCCATATTATTGTTACTGTTCCATATTATTGATTGGAAAATATGTTGATATCTACGTGGTTTTAATTAGTTATTATGTTTCTTATTTGCATCAATGCTTGTAATTCGAGTTATTTCGTGATACCCTAAGCAGGTGGAATTATCGTTTTCTTGAATACCAAGAGCTTAAACAATCCTATATGAATGAAAGAGTTACTCTATTTGAGTATATCCTACCAAAAGTAATGGGAGTGTTTTTCGACTCATTTTTGTCTACATTTGTACTATATAAACGAAACTATAGGAGCCGATTGATCCTTTGGACTCCATAGATTACTAGCCTTACAGCTTCATTAAACATTTATACTTGTTTCTGTACTGTGAACTCATTTCGATTCCTGTACTGAGCATCGGATTTATTTATTTGTCTAATAAAGGAATTCTCTATTTTAGCACATTTTATTACGAGTTTAAGGATAATTTTCATGCTATGTAATGAGCTATCATGATACTGCAAGGGAACATTTATTTTATTATTATATCATCATCCTTATTTAAATAAAAGAGGCTACATCCCTTATCTGCTTAATTTATGACTGGAACATCAACAGATATCTGGAAATTCTCTCCTCCTAGCCACGAGCCTGGTGATTACGTCCAAGCTCTCCACTGAGCACTTTCACTATCTTTGACTGGAATATTTCCAATTACAGTCGATGGCTTGGGCCTCAAAACTCCATTTTCTAGCCTCAAGTCCTACAATTAATTTGACTATTCATGAGCAACTTTCCACTGGTCACTATTTTTCCAGCTCTAGGATAGTCTCAAAATCCTCCATCCTTTCCCTCTATATTTCCATTTCTAGTGGAGGGGTATCACTGTGTCTTGTAATTCTAGAAAGTAGTTTGTTTTAATTAATCATGTCTCAATTCCTAATCAATCATAATTAGGTAACAACTTGTTATCTAGTTTTCTAACCTTGGTCATAACATAACAAAAAATAAATGCAGTAAATCATAAAACTAAATTTAATAACCACATGGATTCTTTCAAGGAGCCTAGGGTGTTACATAAAATTTATTAGATATTAAAAATGATTAAGTTTTAGTTTATATGGAAATGCTAAAAATGATTTGAAATTAGTATAGTTTTATGTTAATTATAAAATTTATTAGATATTTAGAAACACCAAAATGTTTGTGTTTAAGTAATTCCAAGATTAGTTTAGAATATGAAGACTAGTTTTCCCGCAACTCTCTTATTTCAATTTATTGCTGCAAATCTTCATCTCTCATCTCGGTTGCTATCTTTTTTTTTTCTTTTTTAGATTTTGTTTTTGAGCATTTTTATCCTTCCTAATTTTGATATTATATTTTGTTTCTAAGCCTTCTTTCTTTTGTAGTATCTATATATTACCTTTTTTTCCTTGGTGTTTTGGTTATCTTTAAGTCAGCTCTATTTAACCAAGTACAATGAACTTCTCTTTTCACACTGATTGCTTTGGTTATTTTTAGTAGAGTAGAATTTAATTTTTTTAAACCTTTCCACCAGCTCTCTGGTATTATTCTATTTCATTTTCTTATTGTGTTTTCTTTCCTTCTTTCCTATTCTATTTTATTGAATGGAAGCCCCTATTCATTTAGGAATTTACAAGGTAAGTTCCTTAGATTGAACACCAAATGACATTGCTCACAAACAGATCACATATTAGTATACCAATATTATTGACCTCATTAAAACCCTTAAAGAGGGAAGCAAACCACAACCTAAGCCAATGCGGCC
The DNA here is from genome assembly GCA_000404065.3 of Pinus taeda. NCBI lineage: Eukaryota > Viridiplantae > Streptophyta > Pinopsida > Pinales > Pinaceae > Pinus > Pinus taeda. Next base: position 17,202 of record APFE031149707.1, read on the forward strand.
ACTTCAGGAAATATTATTAATGTAAAAGAAACAAAATTTACCTAAGCTTCTCTCATAAAATGGTCTGCGGACAAATGACCCTCCATTCTCTTTAAATAGAGATCATGGGCAAATCGGGTGTTAAGCCACGAATCAAGTATCAGTAATACCGAGGAGAGAATGAACCGTTGGATCACTTCATGTCTAGGACATATAGTGATTGTCGGATTGTAAGTTACAAAAAAAGTACATAATAAAGAAACACACTTTATCTAACTATACACTAGAAAAAGTTATACTTAATTATTTTTTGTGCTTGATTATCCTACATCCCCCCTTAAGAGCCACATGGGATATGATTCAAGGATGTTCAAATGTGACACAATAAGAGAAGGAATGAGGATTAGATCCTATCCCCTTGTAGTGACAAATTCCTGAACTCCAACCCTAAATCGATGTTTATTAAACTTCGGCTTTGTGAGAGCCTTTTCAAAGATGTCTGCAACTTGATCATCTATTGAACAATATTGCACTTCAAGAACATGGTCATGAATGAGATTTCTAGTGAATTGTATGTGCAGCTCAATGTGTTTGTTGTGCTGATGTTGGATTGGACTTTTCATAGTTGAATGACACTCTTATTATCACCTCAAAGTGTAGTCAGATGTTGTTGATAAAAACCACACTCTGACAGGATCTAATAAAGCCACGGGGCTTCCTTACTAGCTTCAACAACACCATAATATTCCGCTTCTGCTGAAGAAAGAGAAATGACACTTTGTTTCTTGCAAGCCCATGTAATAGGTCCAGAACCAAGACTGAAGACATAAGCTGCAATAGACTTTCGATCATCAAGGTCACCAACTCAATCAGAATCAGTGAAACCAACCAATAGATGAGATGCTCCTACAATGTAATGAATCCCAAACAGAACTGTACCTAGAACATAACGAAGTATTTTTTTATCTTCTTTCCAATGACTTTCATGTGGTTTGTGCATAAACCCAACAACAAGTCCAACAACAAAGGAAAGGTCAGTACTAGTATGGGTCAGATACAAAATTTTTCCAACAAATTGACAATATAAGGTAGCATTAACTTCAGGGGAAGTACAAGTGACTGAAAGTTTGACTCCAAGGTGAAAGGGAGAAGGGGATTCCATACAATCTTCCATGTGAAAGTGGCATATAATATTACATGCATACTTGGACTAAGAAAGGGAAACACCTTCTTTGGATTGCAAGACTTGAAGACTAAGAAAATAATGCAAGCGTCCTAAGTCTGTCATAACTTCATTAAGAATTGGGGAAGATGTTAACAATTTTTTTAATTTATCAAAACTGAATTTACATTCTACTATCCTCTTAAAGGATTTCCCCTTTTTCTGTAGAGATATCATGGGATACACAATCTTGGAGAACCCTTCAATAAATTGGTGGTAGTAGCCTGCCAAACCCACAAAGGACCAAATGTCTACTACATTTTTAGGAACATGCCAATTTAAAATAGTTTCAAAATTTTCAAGGCCCACAGAAATAACTTCAGAGGATATCACGTGCCCCAAATATTGTACTTGTTCCTTGAAGAAGTCACATTTTTTGAATTTGGCATAGAGTTGATTCTCTCTTAAAGTTTGAAGAACTATCCTCTCATGCTCCTTATGTTCCGCTGCATTCTTGGACTAATAAAGTCATAGTGACCATAATGTGTTCTAAACATTGTATTACATATGTCCTCATATTTAATGTAGATTTGAGGATAACCCGATTGAAAATCAATTTTAGAGAATAGGATGGCACCTTTGACCTGGTCAAACAAGTCATCTATTCAAGGTAATAGATATTTATTTTTAATGGTTGACTTGTTTAACCCTCTATAGTCTATACAAAGTCTCAGCGTTCTGCCTTTTTCTTGACAAACAATACGGACACCCCCCAAGGCGATACACTTGGTAGGATGTACCCTTTATCAAGTAATTCATGTAGCTACATCTTGCGTTTAGTTAAACCAGGAATGCTTACATAGTAAGGTGCCTTGGACACCGGGGCAACTCCAAGAATACATTCTATGGTGAAGTCAATTATTCTCTTTTGAGGCACTTGCTGTATGTCTTCAGGAAATACATCAATAAACTCTTGGACAATTGGTATATCTTCTAAGGCTACCAATTTATCCTTCGAGTTGATATATCCAACCTGTAACGCATATATTTTACAACTCTTCTGGACACATTTATTTAACTGGTTAGCAGTGATTGACTGCAACTTAATATTTGTTTTTATTCCTTGTATTTCCTATATGTTTCCTTCCTCTGTGAGGAAACTGATGGTTATATCCTTCCAATTTACTAAGGACCGGTGTCCTTCCAACCAATCCATTCCAATTAATACATCATAAGAAACCAAGGGTAATATATTTAAATTTACTCTCATGTGTTGTTCCGAAATTTCTACAGGGCAACTTTCTACTTGGTTGTTACTCTACAGTTTTTCCCCTGTGGCTAATTGCACCTGCCATGAGGTCTTAAATTTCATACTTGATAATTGACATTTTTTTACTATTCTTAGAATAACATAACTAAGACTCACTCAGAGTCAATCAAAATAGACACAACCTGGTTAACTATCCTACCTTCAAATTCTACAATAGTGGGTTGATACTCTACCTGATGATCCTCCAAGGCAACATTGATCTTGGGTATGTTCTTGGCCATGTCTCCAACCATGGAAGGCTCCTGCACACTTGTTGTAATTCCATTTTTGGTGTGCTGAGGGAATTTCTTGTAGTAGTGGGGTTCGCCACACCCCCAACACTGTAGGGGTGGCTTGGTTAGTTGTCTGAATTCAACCCTACCATGAGTTTCTATTGTTCTGGATTCATCTAGATTCTAACTCTATTGCTAAAACATTCCAAAGGTTCCACCCTCAATTTTCCTAGGTGTAGGATTTATTCCTCCTATTTTGTTATTCTTAGAATTGTGTGAGAACCCTTTCTACACTCTTTTCCCTGACCAGTTCTTACTCCCTTCACCTTTCCTTCACATTTGCTAATAATAGTTACAAGCCTTATGAATACTTTCATCCATTTTTTTGGGATTATCGAATTCTATCCATCTTTCATATGAGCAAGTAAACTTCTTAGGAAATGTCGTACCTTTTCCTTCTCTTCTCATATATACGGAGCATAGCAGAGTAAGGATGTAAAGTACACTATAAAATCATCCATAGACTATTGTTCCAACTGCAAGTCATGGAATTCTTTTACTTTCTCATCATAGAAACCTCCATTCAAGTATTTATCCTTCAAATATCTCTGAAAGGTATCCCAACTTACCCCCTGCTCATCTACGTTTTGAACCGTTTTAATATCTTCCCACCACAGGGTGGATTTAGCTCCCAATTGAAAAACAACTAGCCGGGCCCTCAAATGATCATCGTATTGATATATCTGAAAATATTGGTTCATATTAATTAACCAAGCTTTGACCACCTCCTCTGCTTCACCATTAAATAATGGAGGTTTTATTTTCTTAAACTCTCCTTGTAACTCGATTCTTAGCTTTTTAGACCCTCTACCCCAAGAATTATTTCCATATTATGCTTCGTTATTATTCATTTTAGTTTCCTCTCCTTCCATAGGACCTCTCTGCTGCTGCCTTGTCTCTTCTCTGTGTCCGTTGTCTACACTAGGATTTGGATCCCTGATATTTTGTCTATATGAGAGGTTTTTATGGATTTTCTCCTATTCCAACCTCAGTCTCTCATTATTAGCACACAATTTCATTATTTCTATTTGTAGTTGTTGAACAATCTCCAGTAAGACAAAATTTCCATGCATACCATTTTCCCCCAACTGAACCCACATTTCTAGTTTAGGTGGGGTGGTTCCTCGTCTGCTTATCATATTGTTTCTTTTTGCTTCACTCCGTGCATTTAAACATTTGGTTATTAACAATTTCCTTGCCTAAGGACACAAAGTTTGAACCTATGCCTCTGATACCACTTGTAACATGTAAGCAGGTTTTAACACACAAAAATACATATAAAAAAATATTACCTTGTACATAGAGTGCACAAATCCCTATCCTATGATCATTACACTTGTCTAATCACATTTTAATGATATGGAGATTGGTATTTACATATATTTTATCGAAGGTGTAATTGCAGGTGAATTTAATATGACATCGTTTGTTAAATTAATTGCCTTAACCCAAACCTTAGATTTGATATTCAAAGTGTTGAGAAGGGTATGTGTTTTACAACTGGCTCTCACCACCATGGATACCTGGGAATCTGGAAATCGTCGATCTCATATGGTTTGATCAAGTTGGGAAACATCAAAAATTGGTTAGTGTTCAACACGTGGTCAGCTAGGGTTTCAAATGGTCATTTTCCTCATGCTCGTCTCCCGAGAAACGCTCTACAACCCAACACCGCCTTTACCTCAATTGAGGGTCAAAACATTAAAATCTAGTTGATTTCTACACTAGGGTTGCATCATTCATGGTTTTCTTTTTCATTTCCACAATTCGTTTTTCCACCTCTGGAACTTGCAATGGATTTCAACACTATGGTCTCTTCTAACCGCCGCAGAGTTCAAAATGCTCACCTATATAGGTAAAGTGATTTCAAAATCATTTGTTCTTGTTTTTTCGATTGCTAGGAATTTATAATTATTTGTCGTTATCTGTTTCATGGTTGTATTTAAAGTAGGTGTCCTCCCACCAAAAAAATTCTTGGCTTGGGGAAAATGTTGTCTTTTGACTTAAGTATTGAGGACAAAGTCTTAGGGCTTTAGAACCCAGAAACCTCCTTACACAGGTATTTCGCTGCCTAGCCTTCTTTTGTTTGCAGTTATGTTACAATGTTGGTTCACATATGAATCATTGACGATTTCTACCCTCGGCGAGGTTTTTCCACTTGTAGGCACACCTTCATAAGGCTTTCAGATGGCATCTTCCCAACCCTAATATCCTAAACCCCAGGTGCCTAATTGCTTCTTGCGGCCTGTCGACATATCGAGTTTTGAGCTAGGGTTTTTCAGGACTTTATGTCTGCTATAAAACTATCTTAAATGAAGTAATGATTTTTCTTTATGTTTTGCCATTAGCAACATGGGTTCTTTCTGTAGTTGCAACGTAAGGTACAAGAGGCATTGAATGATATTTTTGATGCCATCTCGGTGTAAATTTCTGGTTTGGTCCATTGAGAATTTTAGAGTCGTCACAATGATTTTATTTTTGAATACAGTTCTAGCGACACAATTATTATATATACATTCTGCTAATACTGAATCTTGTTCTGTTTGCAATATTATGGTTGTTTGGAACTTTTACGCTGTTCATAATTGTTACAGCTACGTTTGCACAATCTTTTACTTCAGTATGAAAGTCTTAAAATTTTATATAACTCGATGAATAGTAATTAAAATTCTTCAATATATGTTAGGATCTCATTTAAGATTAATTTCGAATTTTATTATGCTATAGTTCGAGGTTTATTATGCTCATTGTTCTGAGTTAATACTTCAGTATGCATTTACTATTTATCTTGTTTTAGAATAGGTAAGATCATATGATTTCGAAGTATGCAACTTCGCACAGTCATGTAGGAGATAGGACTGAGTTTCTCCCCACACGATAGCTCGGTCCTAACCCCTATCCATGGTTCTGTGCATTGTGGAAATTTCTTCAGAGTTCCACCTTGTCTTAATTAAACCTAAGCTTATTGCACACATCATCACTGCATTTTTATTATTCGACAATTTCTCAGCATTAGATTGAATGCAATTGGTTTTTGGGTTTATTATTCCTAAATTCGAATTTCGAGGAGTATTTCCCATTCGTTACTCTAGTTGGTTGTGAGGTTTAATAGTTTCGCCCATTTCACTATTTATTCACTTTACCTTCTAATATCGTGTTTATTCTAACACTAAAGTATTACCAATTCCCCACCAACCTGCAACAACAAAAAATAAACAGAAACCTTAAGTATTAATTGTTAGAAAAATATATATTACAGAGCAATGGAACACATAAAATATTGCAGACATATAAACACAAAAAACACATAAAACAAGACAGACACAAATATACATGGTTCACCCAGTTTGGGCTATATCCATGGAGAAATAGCCAGTCCTTCTTTTTTTATATTATCTAGCAAACTGAAGAGATACAACCTACAGTAGATCCACTATAACTCCCTCTTCACTCTCAATCTCCTTTCTTTCCTCACTCCGAATATAAATATATATAGACGCAATACAATTCCCTCATATATAGTGAGGGGTTTCCTTCTAGGGCAAAAAACCCTAAATTAAACATAACTTCTACCATTAGATCATACGCCTAATGAATGGCCCATATTGACTAGAAATTATTATACTTTTACAAGTCAATTTTACATCTATTTTTAGCTTCGGGGGCACTGCCCTTGAACACCCGCTGGGGGACTGCTGGCCCCTGGACCCCCCAACCGGGGGGTATTAGCCCCCCCAAACCCTCGCGGGGGGGACAAGTCCCCCCCACACTCCCCCGCGTGGAGAGGTGTACAGTCTTCCTGGGGTATACATCTGGCTGAAACCTTTGAATATAGAAGATAATCAGGCTCCACACCCAACATTAATCAAACCACTTTCGACATATTGGAAAACATGAATTTATAGAATATATTGATATAGTTTTCATCTTAACCTTACTGGGTACTCATCCATGAAAAAGTACAGGTTAAATACCGATCAAAATTACTTATCTATTCTTCGAAATTTATTTTAATTCAACAAGAAGAGACCTTCTCCTCCCAACCATAAGAAGTTAAATAATGTCCTCTTCTACCCCCGATCTTTCGCTCCAGCGCAACATGAAACATTTCTTATTAATTTTGAAATCATACTATAGACGTCAGGACTACAGTCCAATCTTCCAGCCTCTTATTTCTTTCCATAACAAGGTGATTCACTTGGTCGAGACCAACTCTAGAAATTCCTTATGTTACCTTTTCTTTTCTTCCAAATTGAACCCCCTTTCTTCCACGCAGATATCATTTTATTGCCAGGAAGAAAGGTATAACTATTTCAACTGTCCCTAACTGCATGGAGGTTGGAATCCATTTCCACTCTCCCTTCTTGAACTACAGAAATTTCATAATATAATAAATAAAATGAAACAATATTATTACTACTTAAATTATTCATTTAGAATGTCATTGGCCTTCCAAAGTCCCATTTACCAACAAAGTAAAAATAATTTTGACTACTGGTTGGAACATGTTACATAATGATTAAGTTTTAGGTTCATATGGAAATGTTAAAAATGATTTGAAATTAATATAGTTATATGTTAATTTTAAAATTTATTATATATTAAAAATGATTAAGTTTTAGTTTATATGGAAATGCTAAAAATGATTTGAAATTCGTATAGTTTTATGTTAGTTCTAAAATATATTGGATATTTAGTGTAATATCCCTCTGTTGTAGTAAAACTGCTTGGGTTGGACTGGGTTGGGTTAGAAAGAATAGTGGAAAACCCAAAGAATAATATTGAATTAAGTATGTAAATGGATTATTTAGTATTAAGTAAATAAATGAGGAGTGTGTAGTTGGG
>APFE031149715.1:0-20452 GCA_000404065.3 Pinus taeda
GCTTTCCTCTTTTCAGAGGGGATCCTGGCCCATGCTCGGGAGCCGAAAACACGGAAGTGGGTGACCTCTGGTTTAGTGTCGCTCCAAGCCTCAAAGGGGGTCTAGTCCTTGACAGACCTATAAGTAGATCTGTTCTAGATGTAGTTAGCACAATTAAGTGCTTCATCCCATAGCTTATGAGGCAGTGAATTAGCATGCAACATGCAGGAAGCCATCTCTTTGAGAGCTCGGTTCTTTCTCTCAGCAACTCCGTTCTGTTGCGGAGTGTATGGAACTGTGTACTGCAATTGTATGCCGGACGGAAGGCAAAGGTTACAAAGTGTTGTGTTAACATATTCCCCCCATTATCTGTATGGAGGGCTTTGATATTTCTCTCTGACTGTGTCTCAACTAGTGCTTTGAAATCTTCAAAGTGCGCAGAAACTTCAAATTTGTTCTTGAGAAGATACACCCAAGTATACCGTGACAAATCATCAATAAATGTAAGCACATACCTTGCTTTGTTGATGGAAGGATGAGGAAAATGCCCCATGAGATCACTATGGATTAGATCTAGAGGAGAGAATGCTCTGTGAGTCTTGCCAGTGTCAAACTTTTCTCTAGGATGTTTCCCAAGGACACACCCTTCACAAAATCCTTTGGAGAAATTGATATTTGGCAAGCCTTCCACCATCTCATGCTTGCTTAGCTGCTGCATATACCTGTAATTGAAGTGACCAAACCTCTCGTGCCAAAGCTGACTACTATCATCAACATGTGTAAGCAATAAGGAGGATTCAGATTCAATAAATTCAGAAAATGTATACAGTCTGGCTCCATTGTTTACCTCACTGGTTGCAATTTTGGAGCTGCTATGTAGGTCATATATGTTCACTTCATCTGGAGTGAATTCCACTCTCTTTCCGATGCTGGAATGAGTGATCTAATAAACTGAAAGCAGGTTTACCGAAAGTTTTGGAACATGAAGCACATCTTCAAAGCTTCCGTGTAAAAGTTCCACTCTACCTTTTCCGGCAACCTCAATAGGTGAGTCATCTCCCATGAGGATGGGAGGTCATTTGCATGCATCCAAAGTGGAATAGACTTCCTTTGCAGTAGCCATATGATGTGATGCACCAGAATCTATAATCCATGCATCAGGGGAAGAATTAATTGCAACTAAAGCATAAAAATTGTTACCTTTCCCGTGTGGCGGATTCTCAGTTTTCTTCTTGGCGCCCTGAGTGATGTGGTCCCCAAGGTTGTGCTTCTGAAGGATTTCTGCCATTTGGTCAATTTGTTTCTTCATGCAAGAGGATTCTAGATGGAATCCTTTTTGACAATAGGTGCATCTATTTCCTTTCTTCCCTTTCTCATTTCTTGAGCCGGAGGAGTCATTGAAGGGCTTGGTGTACCCTTCCTTATTTGAATGGGAATGCGTTTTTCCCTTGTCTTTTTGCTGCTGATTTTTCTGATTTGAATCAGATCTGTGATTTTTATTGTGGCTACCATCATGCACAGCAAGTGCATGCGCTTTTGGAGGTTTGATTTTCGCCATGCCAATGAGCTTATCTTGCTCAAAAATAAGGGACTCCATAAATTCTTTGAGAGAAGGCACAGTGTAGGATTTACCTGTTGCGAGCCCTACTGAATGAAATGTAGACACAAAGACAGAGTATTCCGGTTCGAGCTTTGACATAATAGAGAGAACTTGGCAAATCTCCTCCTTGGATTTGTCAATTCCACAACCCTTGAGTTGCAGCAATAGATCATTATATTTGGTGAAGAAGTCTTGAATTCTATCATAGTTATGTGGATCCAATGACAGCAGCTCCACTTCGAGCAAATGTCCTTTCATCTCATCCTGTTTCCCGTAGAGTTCTTCAACCGTTTTCAAAATCTCGTTGGGAGTATTGTAGGCAGATAGATGAAACTGCAACTTTGGAGAGATGCACATGCATATGGATCCGCAGACCTCATCCATACGGTTGACGTACTTGGATTTCTCTATGGCTGAAGTGGGTTCCACTTCTGTAGCCATGGTAATCCTGTACAACCCTTTTTGATGAAGGTATCGAGCCATTTGGTCCTTTCATTCGTGATAGTTGTACGGTGTTAGGATCGACGCTTTGGGAAACTTCATTTTTCTATCGATCTTCGATCTCCAAGCTGTAATACCTATAAAATAAAGTATTGGTGCGCCTTTTATCTAGCAATCTGTGGACTCTGATACTATGTAAATGTGTTAGAAAACCTGCACAGATGAATCTAGTTATTAAAGGTTGAACACACAGCTTTGCAGAGCAAAAACACTAAAAGAAAATCGAAAGAACAAAAGAATGATTCATTAGAAGATAGGTTACAATGCTCATGATATAGCATTACTGGGTGAAGATCCCAAGGTAATGCACCATAGTGGTGATCAATGAGAAGACTCAACACCTACAACAACTTCCGGAGAGAACTAGCCAGTTGCGGAGTGAAAGAAGAAGCAAATCAGGGAGTAAACCATGTAGAAGAACTAACCAGTTGCGGAGTTAAAAAAGGAGCAAATCAAGGAGTAAATCATGCAGAAGGAATCTTGCATGTAGTCCCATGTCCGCATGTAGGTGTGTAGTAGTTCCAACACTAGCCCTCGGCTCAAGGCCCAGCCATAGCTTCGCCACCAAGCACCAATAGCGGGGTTTCCACCACCCCGAGTTTGGAGACGATGGCTATATTTGGAGCCGTCCTGCTTGGAGGAGCCGTCTTCCTCCTTTAGTTAGCTGTATCTTGCGTTTTTCTCATTAGATTAGATGAGATGATTGTTTCTCTTTCTCGAATTTTTTTCTACGATTCCAATCCTGGTTTGGATTGACAGAGTGGATTGCCACCATATTCATTGGGAATTCATTATTGTATAATTACGTACTAGTATAATTTTGTGAGAGCTTTTATGATTTTCTCATGAATAGAATGAACTGAGCATTATATTCTTAATGGTACATAAACATGACACAACTTTCCTTTCCTTCTACCTTAGCGAAATAATAACAAAATACTTTACGGAATCGTTAATCTTTGTGAATAGTTACATTGTTATGTTTTTAATTTTTCGCATGGCTGGTAAAGATAAATGTTGTTTAGATAGGAATATACAGAAAACAATTCAAACATATAAACGAAGTTGAGTGGAGTGGTTGAGCCAAAGGCTCCCCAAAATCGTCATATATGTTGTAATGGGAGATGAAGAGCTGTGTTCAGAAACAGATTTGTTTTCGTTCCTGCAGGAAGAAGCTGTTAAAGCCAAAGTCAGGGCAGCTGTCTGGAATGTTGTTCGGCGAACCAGAGGTTATTGTGGATCCAATTAATTTGGTAATTCGTGGGCCTTTGGCCTTCGAAAAATTCTACAAACACCTGGGTGAAATCTAACTGGAAATAAACTCGAGACATCGATATCTATCCCTGCTAGGTCACGGTACGTGAGGGCAGTCACATCTATCGCAGATAGACAGGATGTTCGATGGTGGTGAATGATTTTGATTCATTAAGTGCCAGCAACCAGGTTTTGATTCAAGGATCGATACCCTTAACCTGACCCCATTGTGAGTTTGCTTCCCTTATATGTGTCGTTTGAATTTTTATCAACATAATCAGATGAAACAAATTCAAAATTCTTTTACGGTGTTGGCCAAATCTTAAGACCCTGCATTATGAAGATAACCAAGTCTGAATCTACGTTTCCCAGAGGAAGAGAAATCCTCGATAACATCCCAAACATCGTTTCTCGATACCATCTCAAATGGGTGGGATGTTATTGGAACCCAAGAAAATGCCGCAGGCCGAACTAATTTGCAAAATAGAGTTAAAAATATTTAAAAAAAAAATTACGTGTCTCGTCATGGGGCAAAATTTTAAAAGGCTAATAAAATTGTAGGAGTTTGGTTTTTTAATCTTTTTCAATGTTGGATGAATGAAAAAAATAAAAAAAATAAATATATATATATATATAAACTGTTTTCTATGAAATATGAAACTAATTTAAAAAACTAAAATTGCTTTTACAAAACTAGTCAACTAAATAACCAACCTAACTTTATTATGGATCAAGATACTTTACAAAAATATGGAAGAGTATGGAATGCTTATTAAATTAGTCAAAAGTTTGAATTTATTAAAATAATATATTTATCATTTTGCATGAATTGAATTTAATGGAAAGGATAAGTACATTTATCTTAATCATTCTAAATAAATCTGGAATTTATCTTTATAACATTCAAAATGAAATTTATCTAAATATGTGGTATGTTATTAATCAAAATCTAATGGGGTTGTTTAATTTGTATATATTTTGGTTTTTTTGGTGAACAATACAATTTGGGAAAGATTGTGAGTTTTGGTTGTTTAAAATGCTCTTTTCAATACATAATTAAGTTTAGCACCTGAAAATCTCATTAGGCAATTACATTGTGCAGACTACACACAAACTTATAAAAAGCCCTTGAGGGAGTTGGATTGTGCAGTCTACACAGAAACTTATAATTCTAACTAATAGCTACTAGATTTTGGGCAAATTTGATCAGAAAATATACCAAAAAAAGGGCCAAAACATAGAAGAGTGAGACTATGACAAAACTAATTAGGCCTATAATTTTTTTTAAGAAATAAATAAAAATGCTAATAACACTTAGCTCTACTTTCTTAATGCTCATTTCATAGAAAAAGAGTTTGATTTATGGGAAGTTGAAAGTCTTTTAATCTCTCTTTCCCCATAATCTCACCATAAATTGCAAAAAAATCCTATTTTTTACATGGCACCAAAGGATTAACTAGGTGAACTTATCCATGAAAGGGAAATTACTAAAGAGTTTCTCTTTAAGTTTTTTACATAAAGGAAAAGTCACTAAGAAATCCAAAAAAGAGAAATGCCTTTTGTTGCATGCTTTTAATACCTTTCTATGGATTTCTTTAGGCCATTAAACAAGGGAAATGGAATTTTTTCACAATGGTAGATGAATGGAATGCAAAACAAATAAAGAGTTGGCTTCGGGAATTAAGTCAAGAAAGTTTAGTGATTAAAAAGAAAATGATACCATGTTATATAAGTAAATAATTCAATATAATCCTTCTATGGAGGATATTTATATATAGTTGAAATTTTATTTGTACAAAAGCATGCTATTCCCATTGAAAATAATGACACCATGCAATTTCTTGTTCCTCATGAATACAAGATATGTGTGTTGAAGACAATGTAGTTTCCTTTATTTATGATGTTGACATTGAAGACAAATGGTTTGGCAATCCCATAAATTCTTTTGATATGGATTTAGTCTCTTATAAATTTTCTTATGAATAGTTATATGAGATGGATAAAATGTGATTGAATGCAATATTCCTTTACTAAGGGAGAAACAAATACCATCTTAGAGAAAAAATAAAATAATTGGAAGAAAAAGAAAATAAAAAGGAAAAAACTATATTCTTATAACAAAAACCCCACATCACATTATTGATTTAGATTGGACCACTAGATATTTTTTTGTCCATCCTAGCTCCTTTAGATTGGAAACATTGGAGGAAACAACTTATAGGAATGTTTTCATAATTTGGGCCTTCTTCATAGAATTGGGGTTTGAAATCATTTGACGCCATTTTGACACCTTATGTAACCACCTCCCACCCCGTTAAGGATCTTGGAATATGCTAGGGTTACCCATTTTACTTTATATCCAAGTTCTATTATGAATATGGCATTACAACGACATCTTTTTTCTAAGTATATGGAATATAATTCTGATACCACCCTTGTGGTTAGCTCATCAGTAGACTTTTGGTTATATAAATTTTATCTAAACCTAAACCTTGAATTAGATGTTATGATAATTAGAAATTTTTTCCTCTTAAGAAAGGTCATGTCATCATAAGGGCACCACATGGTCTCAATCTAGTCCACGTGACACTATCAGACCATTAGTTCAGGGTCTATGCATACCATGCCACAATAAGTTGAATTTACATAATGTGTTAAACATGCCTTTTTATGCAAGGTCAAGGTTTTTGACCATATTAGATCCCTCATATCCATGTCATGTTGGATAAAAAATAACCCAGCTCCACCTTCCTCACATGAAGTCAATGATATTTTTGGGAATTTTATGGCCCTCAAGTATGATGAGCCAGTTTCCCCAACTCTCATCATATTGCGAAATATTCTGATGTCGATGACCAAGAGCCTATTGGGTCTACCCGTGAGCCGTGTACTACACCAACAAGGATGTGAATAGAATACTAGACGAAGTTGGACAAAAAGGAAAAGGGCAAAGTATGATTTTGTCTCTCAAATTGGTATTACTGGATGTTTCAGGGGAAGCTACAATAAATGATTTGTGGGAAATGTCATGGGCTTTAATACTAACTCGTTAGTGAACAAATTGATCCTATGGATGAAGTAATAAAACTTGATGATGAAGGATAGGGACTTGGTGATAGAGAATTTAAATGCCTTCAATGTTATGGTAAACCAAATATTATTTATTGATAATAAGATTTCAAATGAAGATAAGTGTTTTTAGGGTTTTTATATGTTTTTGGATTCACTAAATTTAAAAAATTTCAACCGGAGTTTGTAAGATTTGAATTACAATGCATTACAGTTAAGATCCATACTTACCCTATGCAGACTTAGTACAAATTTAAGTGTAGAATAACCAAACTTTGTTCCTAATAATCACACCAGAATTTGTTGGAGTGAAGAAACCTATTTCACTACATAATCTAAATTACTAGTTAATAAACCTATCACACTTACACAATCCAAATTACTAATTTATCCTCCATTATGGTGCAATTAACTTAAAACCTCTCCCAGAAATAAGATTAGCAATCATTACAATCCATGTTCTTAAATCAATCTAACAATCTATTCTATTCATAAACCCTTATGGAAAACTAATCCACTGGGTGCTAAAAATCAAAAGTGAAGTCAACAATGCCTAGAAAAAGAATTCATATTGTTTCCTATTTAACAATATATCCAAAATTAACTGAGTATTTGAACATATAACATTCGAAATTAATTGAGTAATTGAATAACACACATTTTTCTAATTATCTAAGAGAGTAAATAAAATACTTACAAATTATAAATTGATAAATCTAACCAAGAATAACTACAAAATCAAATGAATGACATACTACTCATCAAATGATAAATACACTACAAATAAAATAATCATCGCATTATAAATAAACTAATCAACGCACTGTAAATGGTACGTTATTCTCCAAATATTAACACACATTGTTTCAAAAATAAACGGCACACTATTCTTAATCAATCCTCACAAGAATTCAGACTGAACATAAGCTGCAGGAATTTCTTACCAAAATTATATAGATCCACTTTGGATCGAGTCACTTTCATTCAGAACAGAGGAATCAACTTAAAATGATAAGAGCATGTTCCTTGGAAATCTGTCCCAAATTGAAACCTTCTTCTCAAGAGCTCACAGAACCGTGAGAGCAATCAAAGAAGTTAATATATGTAGAGTATACCTATGATAATAATCGTTGATCCAGATTTAGATAGGAACGCAAAAAATTACGGATATAACCTTAGAAACAAAGATGCAGTGGAAACAATACTTCATTTCATTAATGTAAAATACTGAGATATGCTTACAAACAAAAAATGGAAATAAACAGCTAGGGCGATGGTAGCTTATCTTTGAGAAGAGATGTGGTGGCTACATGCCTCTGAACTGTGTTACAATGAGGCTCGAAAGCCTATTTATTGTTGAGAAACAATGGAAAACCCTAAACATCCAAAAACCTAACCCTATAAGATGAAACGCCAAACTGTGGGCTCCGGTTGGGTAAATTGGTACATAAACAGCTCGGGGTTGTAACTTTGGCATACGATCTCCATTTGATGCGTACAATATCTCGTTAGAAAGATCTTTCTGAGAACTACAACTTTGGGAAAAGCAATATCAGTCCATGGACCCATATTGCTCCTAGTTTTCCCAAAAAACGTCATTTATGGCCTTAAAACGGCTCCAGAAGTTTAGGACCCAAAAAACTGCTAAAAATAGTAAACTATGCTACAATTAAGGAAATTGAAAAACTAAAAGAAACAATGGTGGTGGTCCAAGTGGACTTGGTGGGTGGCCACCAATATCCACCTGGATCATTCATCCCCCCTTAGGAAGCAATGGTCCCCATTGCGTTGAGTTTCTCCATGAGATGAGGAAGCTCCTGCTGAACTTGGTCCCTGGTGAGCCACTTTCCCTAGTGAAGTAGTTGGCCTGCTTTGACAACTTGATACAGTTGGATGTTCTAATGGCGAGTGTGCTTGATCTGTGTGTCCATGATCTAATCAGTTGCATCTTTTTCCATGTAATCTGGATTTAACTCTGTGGGTGTGAGTTGTTCTGCAATGTTGGATGTGTCTAGGAATGGTGGAAGGTATGGCCAAAGGCAGTCCACAATGAAAAATGGGTGCAAGTCAAGGAATTGGGGAATGCTGAGCTCAAATGCATTGTCTCCCACAACCTTGGTAATGGTGTAAGGACCATATTAGAGTAGTTTGAGTTTCTGATAGGCTCTAGTAAGGTGTTCCTTTTGTAAATGCAACTAGACATTGTCGCCCATCTGAAATTTGTGTGGGACCCGATGTTGATCATGTCACTGCTTGTAATTGGCATTTGATTTCTCCAAAATGTCATGAACTTGCTGGCGATTATGTTGGATGTGCTCAATGAAGCTATTTGCCTTATCTATTTCGGAATGGACATGAGCCGAATTTGTGTAAGTAGTTGCAAATGGGATGGCCACATCAATGGGACATAGTGTCTAGAATCCCAAGCCCACCTAAAAAGGGTTGTGTCTAGTTGAGCTATGGAGAGCTCAGTTGTAGCTATGCTGAACATAGGGGAGGCTCTCATCCCATGTGCGTGGATGCTTTGAGTTGTACATGTGCAGAATCCATACAATCATCCTGTTGACAACCTCTATCTGGCCATTAGTTTGAGGATGGAAGGTTGTGGACTTATTGAGTTTGGTGTCCAGCATCGACCAGAAACTGGACCAAAATGTACTAAGGAACCTTCTATCTCAATTTGAGATGATAGACTGTGGCATCCCAAATTACACCCACACTCATTCAAAGAAGAGTTTAGTAGTGGCTTCTGCTGTCATATTCTTCTTACAGGCCGCTATAATGGCCATCTTCGAGAACGTGTCGATGACCACAAAATCATAGTCGTTTCCATGCTTAGTTGAAGGGACGCCTGACATGTAATCAATAGAGATGGATTCCCAAGGTCGACGAGGGGTAGGTAGTAGGGTATAGAGGCCTTGCTTCTTGATTGTCTATTTGGCAATTACACAGGCAGTGCATGATATGATGTACTTCCTAACATCCTATCGAAGATTTGGCTAGTTGAAATACTTCTATAAATACATTTGTAGTACTGCCACCTTTTTCTCGACCCTGAAATGCCTAGCAGCCTGACTATAGTGTGCTTCCCAAATCATCTTGGCACGCTCGCTTGAAGGAACACAAAGGTGACCCAGGTAGCATGACAAGGCATTCTGTAGGTAAAAATCTAGAACATGCCAACCCTCCAAGGGTGTCTACTATGTGTGGCCAAAGTCTAGGTAACTTTTATATAGAAGTGGCCAATTAGAAGTCTGGTGCCCACAAGAGTTGAGCACAGTGGTTAATGACATGATCGGTGGTCGACTGAGGCAATCTGCACATTATTAGTGTTTCCCTCCTTATACTTGATATTCAAATGGAACTGTTACAGGTATGTGGACCACTTCTGATGGTGATCATTTTGTAACTTCCCTTGGGTCTGTATGAACTGCAGGGGTCGATGGTATGTCCGGATGACTGTTTCCTTCCCCAAAATGTAATGTTTCCATTGTTGACAAGTCTGCACAATGGAATACATCTCTTTGTCATAAGTGGGATACTTCCAAAACGTGTCTGAAAGTGTCTCACTATGATACGCCATTGGATGCCTATGTTGGGTAAGGACTACCCCAATAGCATAGTCAGAGGCATCTGTCTCGACCTCAAATGGTTGTTGCAAGTCTAGCAATGCGAGCACTGGTGCCAAGCAGAGGCGGTCTTTCAACTCTGTGAATGCCTTATGTTGAGATTCAGACCAAAAGAATTTTGATTTCACTCCTCCCTTGGTGACTTGACTCAAGGGCCAAGTGATATGAGAAAATCCCAACACAAACCTATGGTAGAAGTTGGCAAGACCTAGAAAACTACGGAGCTCCATTAGAGTGGTTGGAGGGGGCCAATCCTGAATGACTTAGATCTTGGCTGGATCCACATGCGCCCCCTATTCATCAATAATGTATCCTAGATACTGAACCTGGGTCATTCCAAAAGTGCAGTTCTCCAAATTGACACATAACTTGTGTTGCTGCAGTGTGTGGAGAACCTGTCGGATGTGCTGGAGCTGCTCTTCCCAACTCTGGATGAAGATCAAGATTTCATCCAAGTATACCACTACAAATGAGTTGGTGAATGGCCACAAGATGTCATCCATTAGCCTCATGAAGGTTGCAGGAGCATTCGTCAATCCAAAAGGCATAACCAACCATTCGAAAAGGCCCTCCTTGGCTTTGAGGGTAGTCTTCCACACATCGGAGGGTTTGATTGGTACCCGGTGATATCCTAACTTCGAATCAATCTTGCTGAAATATTTTTCCCCCTTCAGCTGGTCCGGGAGATCATTGATCCGTGGGATCGAGTACCTATTATGGACAATGATCTTGTTCAGCGCCTGATAGTCAATACAAAGTCTCCGAGTCCCATCCTTCTTCTGTACCAACACAATCGGGCTCCCATAGGGCAATGAACTTGGATGTATTTTACCTTTCTGTAGAAGCTCCTGAATTTGCCTCTTGATTTCATCGTTCTCTAGAATAGAGCACCGATAGATTGGTCCTTTAGGCAGCGACGCACCTGGGGTCAGATTGATGAAGTGCTTGACTTGACAGTGTAGAGGAACCCCTGCGGGGGAGGTGAAGATGTCCTCATACTCCTCCAAGACCTTCACCATCTGTATTTTTCGAGTGGAGGGGCCCTGTCTAGAGGTTGTGGGCACCATCTTCTTCTTTCCTTGAGGGCATATCATCAGGAAAACAAATTTCCCAGTTTTGGAAATGACCTTTCTACATTATTTTGTAGTAACCAAAGAGAAGGAAGTAGGCAGTGCTACCTCTAGTATCCTGTACAATTTATTTCCCAAAGTAATAATAATAGCATGGGGCCTTGATTCATACACAGCATATCGCTTCCACAAGTCTGGTTGTCCTACTAATACATCATAGACTTGAAGGGGAGTAATGCCACACAATACCTCATCTGTGAAGGGCTTGATGTTGTATGGAAGGTGACACTGCTGGCTCACGCAAAGATCCCGTCATTCATGAAGCCACCCGATGGTGTATGGTTGTGGATATGCTATGGTCAGTAAGCCCATCTGCTTCATGACCTCTGCTAAAATGAGGTTCTTTTGGCTCCCATTGTCAACAATGAACTATAGCAGGGATCCCTTAACCCACATCTGGGAGTGGAAGAGACGCTCCTCCTCCTCTGGATCTTCGGGTTCCTCTTTCTAGATCTTCGTGGTGGCAATGGTGGCATTGGGATTCACATCAATAATCTTCTTCCCTTT
The DNA here is from genome assembly GCA_000404065.3 of Pinus taeda. Classification (NCBI taxonomy): domain Eukaryota; kingdom Viridiplantae; phylum Streptophyta; class Pinopsida; order Pinales; family Pinaceae; genus Pinus; species Pinus taeda. The sequence continues at coordinate 11,670 of APFE031149715.1, forward strand.
TTCATTCCCCTTATCGGGTTCTGACTCAGAGTTGAAACATGCATCTAATTCTCAAACCTTTAGCTCAACCACAAGTGACTGCTTTACGTGACACTCACTTGTGTTGTGAGTGGAGCTCTTATGGAACTCACACCATTTTCCCATGTCCTTTTTCAGCTTCGCGGCGTTGTTCTTTGCTTGCAGCTTTGGAGGGTTGTCTTGGGCCACACCGCCTTGGCTTTGCCCTTTGTTCTGCGGTTTGAGGGAACCTTTCCCTTGCTTTAGATTTGCAGATCCAAAGTCTCGCTTCTTTTGTTTAAACTTTTGCTCGACCTTGACGACATATTGGTATGCCGTGTGAAGCGAGGAGATGTTCAGGAATTCTATTTCTTCTTGGATGTACTTGTGCATGTAGCTGTGGTATTTGAGTATCAAATGCTGCGCTAAATCCTTGATACCCAACTTTGTGAGAAGGGTATGGAAAATATTGGTAAACTCTGGCACGTCTTGGTCCCTTCCCTATCACAGCGTGGTCGACTTTATGTATTGATCCTCATAGCTTCTGACAAGTTAGTACTTCTCCTTGATGGCATCTCGGAATGAATTCTAGGTGGGAGTCGCTAAAAATAGTGAGCTAGTACTTTCATCCTCCTTCTCACAGTAGGTTTCCCACTAGTCCTTGATGTGGGGGGCTTCTTTGAGAAGAGAGAAAATAATCTTTTGCCAACTGGAAAAATCATGAACAGAAAAATAACCCTCTAGTAGATTTAACCATTTATCGATGGAATCTGCATCTATCTGACCCTCGAATATGGGGATTTCAAAATTAACTTGTACCTTAAATAGTGTGATGTTTCCAGAGTAGCTTAGGGAAGCCGATGTGTTGCCCTTTGGTAGCCGCTAAAGAATCTGGGAAAAGTTGTCCATCATCATGTTCCTTTGTCACTTAAGGGATTCTTTGAGCAAGATTTTGATAGGATCTCCTACTCCCTCATCTTTCTTTTCATCTGCCATGGGAGGCTGTCGGGTTTTGCGAGACTGGTCTTGCAAAGGTTCGACTAGTTCAAGCCATAACTCCTTATATCACGACCTCGTTTGGGACATGTAAAGAAAAACAGAGAAAAAGCAGACCGCTCTAATACCACTGATCCAAATTTAGACAGGAAAGCAACAAGTTATAGGGATAACCATAAACACAAAGATGCAGCAAAAATAATACTTCATTTCATTAATGTAAAATATTGAGATATGCTTATAAACAAAATATGGAAATAAATAGCTAGGGCGATGGTAGCTTATCTCTGAGAAGAGATGTGGTGGCTACATGTGTCTGAAATGTGTTACAATGAGGATCGAAGGCCTATTTATTGTTGAGAAACAATGGAAAACCCTAAACATCCAAAAACCTAACCCTAGAAGATGAAACACCAAACTATGGGCCCTATTTGGGTAAATTGGTACATCAACTTCCCGGGGTCGTAACTTTAGCATATGATCTATGTTTGATGCATACAATATCTCGTTAGAAAGATCTATCCGAGAACCACAACTTTGGGAAGAGCAAGAACGGTCCATGGACCCATGTTGCTTTCATTTTTCCCGAAAAACGTCGTTTAGGGCCTCAAAATGGCTCCAGAAGTTTAGGACCCAAAAAAATGATAAAAATAGTAAACTATGCTATAATTAAGGAAACTGAAAAGCTGAAAGAAACAATGGTGTGGGTCCAAGTGGACTTGGCGGGTGGATCAATCAAAGAAGTTAATAGATGTAGAGTATACCTATGATAATAATCCCCAAGCTCACAAAAACTCAATGAACATTTCACTGGATTTCACAACTTCCAGATATACAAGAGCTTTCAAATGAAATTTAAGTATGGAAATTATGGAAATCACCAATGAAAGAAAAATGAACATTCAATTACAATTCTTGCTAAATAAATTTAAAACACACCTTCTACTTGATGAAAATTGTTACAGAACTTAGTCAAGGTCTGTAGTGGGCCTTGCCACAAACTGGAAAAAGTATAGCTTAAGTTAATAACTCATAGATCAATAAGACATAAATTCATGGATATATATAGAAGATGAAATGATTATATTAAAAACCTTTGATAGAAAATAAATCCAAGAGTTTGAATCTTAAACAAAGCAGAGTCAAATGATGTTTAGTCACAATCTCCTTGTCATTAGTTCATTCTATGCATGCAACCTTCCATATAAACACTAGCATTTTTAGAGAATTCGAGCCTAAAAATGATTACAAAAAAAGACTGAGGATAGAAAATACATCTATGATCTAGGCTAATTTAAGTTAAGCTAAATCCCCAAGATCACTTCACCCACATCGTAACTAAACTATCCCATTTGTGACACTGTCTTTGGATTAAGAAAGCTAACACCATGCTCTCAAACAAGAGAAGTTATCTTCAAGATACCAACAGCTGACTGGTTTCCTGGTACTGAGCGTGAAATAGAGTATCGAATTGAGTACCAAACTATGTACAAAATCATTTTTACAAAATAGTTGCTTGATGTATTCGTTGAACTGGGAGTTGGACCTTCGATGACCTGTCCTCATACTCAAGTGTCTTCCCTATATTTAAAATTCCCATCTATAGATTAGTCAATTAAGTCAAGAAATAAAAATTCATTTAACACCTACTTAAATGAAGAAAATATATTTAAAAATGGTCCATATTAATGATTCCTACATCCACTGTAAAATAACATAGTTTATCGATTGTAAAGTGATTTTACAATGTTAAAAAGCGTAAATTAGGAAAGGTTATGGTAAAATATTTAAGATAGGATGTGAAACAGGGTGACAATAGTAGGAACATTGCGCCCATGCTAGAGGGATTGCATGTCCTCATGTAGCTTCCCCCTTCAAAATTGATCATTCATCAAAGTTTGGGCTATTCCTTCCTTTAGATTGTTGTCGCACTTACTAGAACTTCTAATCCATAGTTCTTCTGCATTATTTGTCACTGAAACCTTAGGGCACATTCATGGGTGCTAAGTCTCTTAATGGTGTTCAGTTCCTTCACCTTCCAACTAATGAGTTTCTTGTTCCTTAAGACTAGTGCATCGTTCTTCAATACCAGAGCTAGATTCTGGATTTGATACATCTCATTAACCAACTGAACATAACTAAACAAAATTTTATACTTATGATATCTTTCCCTAGGTTTCTAAATTTTCTTTCGTAGTTTAGTTATTTGTAGTTGGAAATATTCCTTGCTGTGAGGCAAGGTATCCTTAGTAAGCATGGTTTGTTGCCGCGAAATGCTCCCTTTCTGAGTCAACCTTTTGTGTTTTTGGCTTTGCATAGTTTTAGCTACATGTTTCCTTGTGACTAGTCACATTTCAAATTGGTCATGTTGTGGAAAACTACTTAAAAGGTCCTGGAAGTTATCAATCATCCCTTCTTCCTTAGGTGGAATATCTTCCACTTTCTCTATTTCTTTGAATGCCCAAGAGGGTATTTTTACTTCCTGTTTTAGAGAATAAAAATTGGTGATAGGTTCGAGGGTTTGACTACCAGAAGTTGGATATTGTTTTCTAGACAGGCTCCTAGTGTGACGTCGATCCTGTGATGAGGTCAAAATTTCAAATGCTTTTGTTTTCTGTAATGGTGAAGTTGGCACTAGTGTTGTTTTCTCCTCTTCTCGGAAGAAACTCATCTTTATTTTCTTAGGAGTTTCGTTAGCTCTTTTATATTGTTCTATTGTTGGTGAGGAAAATGGATTCATAACCTCCAACAGAGGCCTCTTTCTTTTATTTTGTAGGGGCGCTTGGAATACAACATTCTTGTTTATAGGTTCCTTCTTCTGTGCACTACTTACTTTGCATTTACTTTGATTTGAGCCTAGGGCTCATTTATTTATAAAGGAACCAGGGTTTACAAGTCTGGGCTTCCTCAAGTGTTTTGCCAACCTACCCTCCTCTTTTACCGATACAAGGGTTCCATGAGGGCCCTGGTCTTATTTGGAAATAGAGTCAAGAGGGGCCTTGGTCCCTTGATCCAATTTCTTTAAATATGGGATTTTAATCCTCTTACGACCCTTGATATGATTTTCCTCACCAAGAAAATAGTAACACACTCCTCCAACATATACCCAAGTAACTGACTAACCAGGGTAAACATGTGACAAGAGGCTACTATGATTGGATTCAACCTCATAGGTGTCCCTAAGGAAATGGAATCAATGGAAACATGTAATACAGACCTTCCACATCATCAACATCACTCTTAAGAACCATCCCAACCTTTCTGGTAGATAGCCCCTGTGTCCGACTAAGGTTTTAGACCACTTGATCATCGAATGCTCCCATGATACAAACCTGACAACATCTAGGGATTATTTTTCTGAGTGTTGTGCTAGCATCCCCGGGATTTGAGCCACCTTTTTAGGCCTAGATCCCATCTCACTACCCATAATTGAATGAAACCTTCAGAACAAAAAGATAACAAGAAAACAGTGATGCAAATTCAAATACTTGAACAAGCACTTAACGAGAACCCTACTAGCCATTATAGGCATTTCATCTAACATATCACGAATATGTCATCTAGAGGTGTAAACAACATATTTAAGCACAGGGGTCTCATACTTAACTAATAATCTCTATGAAGCATTGTCCCCTTACATCATTTTGTTGCATTATCATCTATTAGTTCATTGATACATTGTTCATTCATTTACAAGTAAAAACATGATGAGAGCCATACATAGCCATTGTCATAAAACATATACATAACTAGCATAATAGAAACATAAATACCAAGGAAATCACAACCATATGATCCACATATAAACCAATATAATAATCATAGAATTACAAGGAGAAATAAACTCATATATGATGCAAAATCAAAACTCGGGATGGGAGCAACATGTTCCACCTAACCATAAAGTGGTTGAGCCAAATATCTCTTTATCCATTCACCCCCGTGCCATATTCCCAGCATGAATTGGGGACTCAAACCGAAAGAACCAAATAGGGCATCCCAAGGCTATACCACCTCACCCTCATCAATAGAAACTAGGCTTTAATGTAATCCATCCCAGATCACTAGGACAACACACTAAGCATGTAATAACAAGATTTACCATGATCTCCACCCGATCAGTAGGAAAACAAAGCATGGATGCCACGAGATTTCTCCACCTATATTATGAGGAATTTTTGTGTCTCCTAGCCTCTCAAGCTTTACCGCAATCCACACCAAATCACTAGGCCCTAAACCAAGACCCACTCTCTAGGTTTTACCATGTATCCCAACCCAGAATTACTAAGCCCAATGGAGAGTAAACCACCTCTTGTATTTACCGTATATCATGCCAATCACCCGAAAGGATTCCTAGGCTCACCGAGGTAACACAAAATATAGGTTTACCGTAACTCACAATCTCGTTCAGGGGTTACTACGCCATGTGTTTTATCATTTGGATATCCACCTCACTCAGCCTTGAATCCATCTAACAATCTAGCTCAACCAAAATATGAGAACCCCATCACACCATGGCTATCTAGAAATGGCAAGGCTAGCCTAAAAACAATGTCACACATGGGAAAACCCATTCCATAATAGAAAAATAACCACATACAATACCATGCATGCCAAATCTAGCAAGGAAATCACACATGCAAATCGATACCTACAAATAATCCTAATGTAGTTCTTTGATATTGCTCTTCCTTGCTTTCTCCTTCCTTCCTCTTGCCTTCTTTTCCTTTCTTGATCCAATGCAAAATCTGAGAAAAAGATTACCCAGTGATCCTCAAAGCCTTTTTATCAACGAGGCCTCTATTTTCTTCAATTTCCATCATTTTCCTTCATTTTCCTCCTCACATGCAACTTGTGACCTTTCACCTTCCTGTTCTCCTAATTTCCTTTATTTTCGTAAATAAAATGCTAGTAAATTCCTCATGCCTATCCAAAGTTATTGCCATTGTCTTTGCCACTTTTCTTTAGCCATAATAACAAAAATGAACACCCACTAAGATGTTTTTCCCATCGATCAACTTGGAATATGTGTCCCATGACTATGGCCTTATATATTTTACATGAATTTTTAACCAGGGTTGTTACAGAACCTTCCCCCTTGGGGGAACACCATCGTTGGTGTTCAATGACACAAACTATCAAAAATCTCGATAAAAACAAAGCATATTGCCCATGTAGATTTATAACACAAATTGTTGCAGTATTTAGAATGGACATTTGCTAAAACATGACAAACATGCCATCTAAAGGAGCTTTGTAACACAACTCATCATTGTAACTACAATATTAACCACATATACACACATACGCAATTGCTTAAACCAACAAATAATCATACTATCTATGGAGCTATATAAATCCATCTTGATACAATATTTACAATAATACAAACATATACACATATGCATATCTTCTCAACCAACAAATCAAAGGATATTATGCCCACATCCACAACAAGGGAATCTAGAGGCTCACAACTCTACCCTTAAAGTAATACTAGGATTCAGCTCCTTCCCAGGAAGTCCATAATCCACTACCAAAGTCAAACTCCATCTAATGTCTAACAATACAATCTTGCACCACTTGTCCTCTCAGTGAATAATTACAAGCTCATTGTTCTAGGGTGCACTCCCAATGTGCATCTGATTCCATCTACCAATGCTAATGATAAAAAAAAATCCATCCCCAACCTTCTCTTCTCTACAACATAGTACCTCGAGCAATTTGATCACCCCTTCTGTGTAGTAACTCACCTTCCAAGTTCCCTGGCATGCCCTATCCCAGGAGATCCATCCCTTGGCAAGGTTTCCTTACATTTAAAGTTCAAATAAGAAAGGAATATACCTACTTGAAAACCATCATACCATTCATAACATGCTCATGGAAATCAATGGACACTATTGGGTACTAGTTTCCCATAATGGCCCTCCTTATGAAGTACTTTACCAACACATTGTTTCATGTTCCAATTCCTTTCACTAAGGCTACTAATTCTTGTAGTCAGTTTCAACCACCCAATCAGGAATTTTAGTGTTTCCTATACCAAGCACATATCTTCCATTAGATTTAAAATAAATTGAAATAAATTCACATCATACCTCATTGGTAGCTCATCAATAAGGTACACTTGCAATCTTGTTTACTTCATGTCATAGCAAGTCAAACTAGAATATTTGACCTAATCAACATGTATAACAATATCACATCGGGTTAGCTTAAAACACAACCATCATATATCAAAATCATAAATCACATGTAACCATCATAAGCCATAATTAGATCACATGGAATATGCATAAATCAAAATCGTAAATCACATGGATAATAAAACTCAAATAAAATATCGATACTTATCATTTAATGAATCCTTATCTTCTACCTTTGTCTTTATTCTATAAATGCTTCAGATTAGTTGCCACAACCAACAAACAACCAATGTCTTCTCCTCAACCATGTGCATATACACATAGTATGCATCACACATAGACAACTACACATGACATACAACACCATGCAATACATGCACCTATACCTGACATGCCACACCTACACCTACACCCAATTACAATGCAACACAATAGATACTATTACATCCACTGTACACCATAAAAAATACATACACCTACACCCAGTGTACAAAACAACACAAATATGTACATAAAGTACAACACAATGAATACATATGCCACGATACCACAACTACACAATGAGCATACATATCACCGCATTCCCACAACACATCATGTGTGGCATGCACACAATGCCACATGTACACCAGTACCATGTGTACAACATGTAGGCAATACCACTTGTACACAACACCACCTCCACGAAGTTTCCACATCATTACATGTACATGACATCACCTGCACAACTTGCACACAAAACCATATGTACACTGCACCACTTGTACAACGTGTAGACAATACCATATGTACACATCATGACATGCACAACATGTACATGACACCACATGTATACAACACCATATGCATGACATGTACACATGACCACGTGCACACAACACCATATGTACAACATGTACACGACACCACATGCTCACATCACCACTTGTACAATCATGCATAAAACACCATATGTACGACAGGCACACAACACCATATGTACATAGCACCAATGGTACAACATGCACACAACACCATATGTACATAGCACTGCATAGACAACAATTACATAACACCCTAAGTACACAACACCTCATATCCAACGTGAGCACAACCCCTTATGCACACAACATAGCATATTGATCATGCACAATGTCAAATATGTACACAACATCTCATATCCAACATGTAGATAGAAACATGTATATCCAACATTGCATATGCAATGTACACATAACACCATACATACAAGAGGCACACAACATAAAATGTACACAATACTACATATGTTACATGTACACATCACCATAAGAACAATCATTGAATATACAACATGCACGACATATACACAACAGTAGCACTACACATCCAAATCCACATTTCCTCTACCAAGCAGCCTTGCTTCTAGTGTCTCTCTATCATCCATGCTTATCCTAACATGTCACGGATCATGCTGTTTTCATTTAGTTGATGTATCTGTAATCAATATCTTGTCCATAACATAAACATAGAGATAGAGCAAGCATACAATATGAAGTCATATCAACATGATACTGACCTCATATATTTTTCATGACTACTCTCCCGACTTGATTCCTCATAAACTAGGAACCTCTTCATGCCATTCAATAGCATAACCAATCATTCCTCCATAAGAATTATTCA
>APFE031149715.1:20627-33719 GCA_000404065.3 Pinus taeda
TATATATATATATATATATACACACACATAAGCATAAACATGATCACAACATAATTACCAACTAGCATAAGGTCAAGGTTAAGAGAACTTCCTTTATCTATGCACACCATGCACAACATTGAGAACAATCGTTCTCAACATAGCCAAGGCATATGAGGCCTTAGATCCATTTACTTCACCTTTCGTATTACCTTTCTCATGACTGTACTTCCATTGTCCATTTACACCAATGGATGGAACTGATCCAACCAATTGTCATATTCTTACATTCAACTTCCCTTACTCATGCATCGAGCTTCATTCAGGTCTTACATTGCCTTCTAGGTTTTTTTGGGTCTCTATTTTTCTTATTTTTATTTATTTTTCTCATGTTGTTGATTGCCTGAATGATTATTTTAGAAGAGCATTTGTTACTTATTTGTTTTAACATGATTAAATAGAATTAATGAGAGTTTAATTAAGGTTTGTGTGTTGCAGGATTAAAATCGGTTTGATTATAATTTGGGATATGCCTGGACCATTACATTTACATGCCTCCACCGTTGCATTTACCTACCTGCACCATTTTATGGCTTCCTACACTATGCTGAACTCAAACATGGTATGATGCTCTATTCATGAAGGCAATGGTATTTTGTTAGTAGCATGCAAAATTTTACACTATTATCGTTGTGTGCAAAGTTGTACTTGTACTCAAACCCTCCAGTTCACAGGGCTCGAATTGTGGCAAATGTTAATTGGAAATCCTATGATAATCTTTTTGCTATCTCTGTGCATTATGGATTGCTATAGAAAAGGGACTATTTTGACTGGTTATAAACCTTCAAGCACCCAACTCGACAGACTATAGCATGGTCATATATTTCATATCGAGACGGTTACTACCAAGGTCTATTGCAACGTCTCCTAGATGGCAATGATGAATTTAGTAATAGCAGGCTGAAGCTTATTCCATATGTTCCAAAGTGTTCCTGGATTGTCAATCAAAGTCTTGGGAATACACCTTATATTTTGGGCAAGGTAGTTGACTGTAGTTATTACTATGGGAAAAATTACCTAGAGGTAGATGTTGATATAGGTTCTTCAGCTATCGCCAATGGAGTGCTGGGTTTAGTTTTGGGAGTTTTTACGACGTTGGTGGTTGATATGGCATTCCTTGTTAAGGGAAATACCATGGATGAGACACTTGAACACTTGATTGGTGCTTTGTGTGTATCTCAACTTGAACTTCCTAGTATAGTGTTGCCATCATTGGAATCCAGTTCATCGTGTTTTTTAGGGTCTAATAGGCTAATTTGAATGTTGATAGTGGAAATAATGAAGACCATTGGATTCTTTGTACAACTTGGTTTAACGTCGACCTCAGGCCTAAAGCCTGGTAAGATTTTGGTCACCCGTGACGTAAAAATATTGCATATTATGGAATGCACCAATGCTCCGGGCCTGGTGCAGGAACTGCCATGAAATCTGGATGGAAAAGGGAACTCACAATAGAAGAATCCAAACCATTTCTAGACAGGAGTTTCATCAATGCTTTTGATTGGATTTGACCTTTTGCTAAACTCTCTTTTGATCACACACAATTGCGATCTCAAAATATTAACTAGTCAATTTGGACCGATCGAAATTTGGAGTGTTTGGGCTTTCTTTATCATTCACAGCTATTGGATATGATTGTATGGCAACTACTTTCTGTGTTGGGTCTATATGGTGAAGGAGTATGAAACCACTTCCCTCAATTGAATCGCACCTTCCAGCAACAAATACTCCAGGAAAAGAGAAACAATTCACTCGAATTGTTCCGTCTTTCAACACTCAGTTCAAACTAATTCTTATTTCGAATAATTGTTAAACTAATAATCTTCTATATTTTAACTAGCTAAATTAAAAGGCCCAATTTGTAATTTGATGCTATATAAGAGATTCTCGGGAGAAATAATGGAGGATTCAGTCAATTAGTCAACTAATTAGATAGTAAGAAGGGAAATCTATCCATCTAGGGATAGTGCGCACGAGCAGAAGGCGCAGAAGGGAAGAGGAGATGTCCCAATGTAGTCTCGCACATTTCATAACAGGTAGATCTCTCCTCTTCTCTTGGTGGAGCTGAGCATTGTATGCTTGATGTAAAGGTTGTGTTTTCAAGAATCAATTTAAGAATCAATATCCATGTTCTATTTAGTTATTTATTGCATCTAATGATTTTACATTCTCTATGAACCAGGTCACTAGGACAGGGTGTGAGCTGGCTGGGTTGGCCACCAGACTAGCTCGACACCATTCTACATCTTTTAGATTAAATAACATTTAGATTATTATTCGTTGTGTGAAAGATTTAATTTTTTCCTTCTTCAAATTGGTAATATAAAATTTGGTGTATTGTTTCCCTTTGGACTACAGGGTTGATTTGGTTTTCTGCCTAAAAAATTTCTCGCACTAGAAATATTTCTTTATATCAAATAAGGATTGTCAGAATGTTTAAATGTACAATATCGACTTATGTTATAACACTATACCTCTACAGGTTTTAATATGCAATTCAAATCCTTTGCTTTGTTCTAAGATCTGATGGATTTTGTGCTCTGGAATGTAATCGGTCTCACCTGATGGATTTGAATGATTATGGAATGGTGAGATTGTAGCCATCGAATGTATTTAAATTTTAATTAACTATGTTGGAGAACCCGAGTATCATTCAACAAGCAGTAATCACATATAATTTATGTTATCTAAAGTTGTGATTCTTGTATACCTTAGAGCTGACATTCATGAAAAGGAAGCTGCATTATGTTGCAAATGATCATGTTCATCTCCTTTAAACTTCTAGATAGTTTTGCAAGATTTGTTCTTCAGAGATAAGGAAGGAGAGAGAATCTATAATTTATTTCATAAGTTAGTTACATAGTAAATGTATTTGTTATGCTTGATGATGCTTTCAGGTTAAATTTACACAAAAATAGATGTAGTAGAATTAGTGTGGGTAGAATGGTTTTGAATTGCTTTTGAATTTATTACAACACTTACAGTCTTTTTGATTTTATGCCGGCACTGCTTCAATTCTAGTTCATATTTCGCTTATGTTCACTTGTAATTAGAATGTCCTTTCTCATTGATTGCTTCTATTTCCTGCATGATTTTAATTGTTTGGATTGGTGTTTTATCGAATTCTCTTTTAATGTAGGATTTCATTTATTGGTGATATTAATATGCAAGATAGACTAGCATTTGTTTTGCAAGTTGTTAGGGGATTTCTCTAGCATTCCATTGCTACGTCTCCACGAACTATCTGGATTGACAAAATAAATGTCAGTACATTTATAAGCCCTATACTACACCCAACGTTTTGGCGCCATTGCCGGGGATTTTAAAGTGACTTTGATTATGGTTTAACATGTCGATCAAGGATATTGTTATAAGTTGCATGTGATACTTTTCTCCTATCCTTAGGAACTATTTCAAAACATACTTTTAACTCCTCTTCAAAGGGATCAATGAAAAACATCCTATGGTGGACCACACCTACAAACCTCTAATAAGCTTTCATAAAGAACCCTGGCATGATCAACTCAAGGAATATTTTTGGTCATTATCCGAGATGATTTTTTTTAAATAAGCTCTTAGGGTAGCATGACCAACTAGTAAAGAATAGTAATTAGAAAAATTTCACGCCATCCTACACTCTTAAGAAGTAGATTTGCTTCCCCACTTATTAAGTAACCCATCTGAGGTTAATCATAATTAGGATTTTTTCGTAAAAACATAAACGAATTAATTGAGGGATAGAAGGTCTCATTATGAGCCGACCTACAATGATCATGGGTCCTAAGGAAAATGACATTACCACACTAGTCACCAAGCCAGGGTAATGGATTTCAGTTGAAAAACTAGAAGACGAGAGGTCTCATCGTGAGATGACTTGTTCATTCTTGTTAGTTCTCATGAATGGAACTATTGATAGCTGGTTACTAAGTGAGGACAATGGCCTTAAATTATCTTCTAAAAGGAGAAAAGGTAAAATGTTCTTAAACAACTCTGAATCTATATCTTATAGGTGGGAAAAATGAATTTCATAAGGTTAAGAGATACCTCGGTCAAGGCTATGGATGCCTGCTGGTAGCAGGGCCATGCCTGTGGTATTAAATTTGACTCTACACTATAATTTACTTGGTTGTTTTTTCTTTCCATGAGCTCACTATCAATCTCTTTGAGAACGGCTTTAAAATCCTTCTGTTGTTATACCTTGGAGTTCTATCTTTTTGGAATGATTTTTATGGGTGTGGGGACACTTAGTACATGTAATTCACTGTGCCTAGGCAAGAGGAGCTTCCACTATACATGGATAATGGTAAAATCGTCACTATGGGGAGTTATTACTATGTCTATTTTTAACACCATGCTTTTAAATCATGTCACTCACATTTATGATGAGGATTTTAAAGTGTAACTTTTGATCAAGGATGCCTCTGAGATACTCTTTTAGAAATTATAAAAGTTAGCTATTTTCATGTAATAACACCATCCGTGTAATTTAGTTTTTATGGCAGTTTTTGTTTTAGGTTTTCTTGAAATCAGTATAAGCAAATAAAGATTCCAATAGACACTCTGTTTTAGAGCAAGCTTTATCTAGCGCAAGAAATGTGATGACAAAAAATTGTAGGAACATCATTTCGAATGCCTACAAATGTTTCTAATTTTGTTTTTTTGTGGGGAAGTAACAGTGTGAGATTTCCTTGCATGAGGACATGCAAGATGATCAGCATGGGGGGATGATGGGTCTCCATTTTATCTTATTTTTATTTATTTTTCTCATGTTGTCATTTGGCTAAATGATTATTTTCGAAGAGTATTTGTTACTTCTTTGTTTCAAAAGGATTAAAATAGCATTAATGAGAGTTTAATTAAGGTTTGTATGTTGCAGGATTAAAATTGATTTGATTATACTTTGGGACATGCCTACACCATTACATTTACATGCCTACAACATTGCATTTACCTTCCTGCACCATTTTATGACTTCCTGCACTATGCTGAACTCAAACCCGGTCTTATGCTCTATTCATGAAGGCAGTGGTATTTTGTTGGCAACATGAAAACTCTTACACTGGTATCATTCTATGTGAATTTGTACTTTTACTCAAACCCTGCAGTCAATGGGGCTTGAATTGTCAAAAATGTTAGTTGACAACCTTATGATAATCATTCTTCTATCTCTACGCATTATGGATTGTTGCAGAAAAGGGACTATTGTCACTGGTTATAAACCTCCACATACCTGGCTCGACACACTATAGCATGGTCATATATTTCATATCAAGGCAGTTGTTTTCGGGGTCACTACTGCAACGTTTTGTAGATGGCAATGATGAATTTAGGAATAGCAAGTTTAAGCTTATTCCATCTGTTCCAAAGGGTTCCTGGATTGTCAAGTAGAGTGTTGGGAGTACACCTTGCATTCTGGGCAAGGCAGTTGATTGTAATTATTCTTGTGGGAAAAAGTACCTAGAGGTAGATGATGATATAGGTTCTTCAACTATCGCTAATGGAGTGTTGGGTTTAGTTTTGGGAGTTGTGACAACATTGGTGGTTGATATGGCTTTCCTTGTTTAGAGAAATAGCATGGATGAGCCACTTGAACACTTGATTGGTGCTCTGCATGTATCTCGACTTGAACATTCTAATGCAGTGGTGCCAACATTGGAATCAAGTTCATCGTAGATTTTAGGGTCTAATACGCTAATTTGATTGCTGACAGTGGCAGTATGAAGCACCATTAGATTCTTTGTACAAAAAGGTTCAACTTTGACCTCAAACCTAAAGCCTAGTCAAAATTTGGTCACCCGCCACGTAAAAACACTACATATTATGGAATGCACCAATGCTCCGGGCCTGGTGTAGGAACTACCATGAAATCTAGAGGGTCAAGGGAACTCATAGCTAAAGAAACCAAACAATTTCTAAACAGGAGTTCAATCAATGTTGCTGATTGGCTTCGACGTTCGGTTGAACTCGCTTTTGATCCCACACAATTGTGATCTCAAAGTATTAACTAGTTAATTTGGACTGATCAAAATTTAGAGTGTTTGTGCTTTCTTTATCATTCACAGCTATTGGATATGATTGTATGGCAACTGCTTTATGTTTTGGGCATATATGGTGAAGGATTATGAGACCACATCCCTCAGTTGAATCGCACCTTCTAGCAACAACTACTCTGGGAAAAGAGGAACAATTCACTAGAATCATTCCCTCTTTCAACGCTCAGTTCAAACTAATTCTTATTTCAACAAATTGTTAAACTAATAATCTTCTATATTTTAATTGGCTAAATTAAAATTCGCATTTTGTAATTTGATTCTAAATAAGAGATTTCCAATAGTAAGAATGGGGGAGTCAGTCAATTAGTCAATTAATTAGACAATAAGTAAGGAAATCAATCCATCCAAGGATAGTGCACATGAGAGGAAGGCACAAAAGGGAAGAGGAGTTGTCCCAATGTAGTCTCATACAGTTCATAACTGGTGGATCAATCCTCTTGTATTGCTGGCGCTGAGCATTGTTTGCTCGTTGTAAAGACAATGTTTTCAAGAATCAATTTAAGCATTGATAGCCCGATTTTGTTTAATTATTTATTGCAGCTGATGATTTTACATTTTGTGTGAACCAGGTCACTAATAGAGGTTGTGAGCTCACTGGGTTGGCCTCTAGACCATCTCGATACCACTCTACATATTTTAGATTAAATGGCATTGAGATTATTATTCACTGTGTGAAAGATTTAACTATTTCCTTCTTCAAATAGGTATTTTTAAATCTATTGCAATGTTTGCCTTTGGACTACAAGGTTGATCTGGTTTTCTTCCTTAAAAATTGCTCTCGCATTAGAAATATTTCTTTATATCGAATAAGGATTGCCAAAACATTTGAATGTACAAGATCGACTTATGTTATAGCACTTTGTCTCTAAAAGTTTTAGTATGCAATTCGAATCCTTTGCTTTGGTATAAGATCTGACGAATTTTGTACTCTGGAATGTAATCGGTCTCACCTAATGGATTTGAATGATTATGGAATGGTGATATTGTAGCCATAGAATGTATTTAAATTTTAATTAACTATGTTGCAGAACCCGAGTATCATTCAATAAGCAGCAATCACATATAATTTATGTTATCTAAAGTTGTGATTCTTGTATACCATAGAGCCAACATTCATGAAAAGGAAGTTGCATTATGTTGCAAATGATCATGTTCATTTCCTTTAAACTTCTAGATAGTTTTGTAAGATTTATTCTTTAGGGAGAAGGAAGGAGAGAGAATCTATCATTTCTTTGATAAGCTATTTACGCAGTAAATGTATTTGTTATGCTTGTCGATGCTTTCAGGTTAACTTTACACAGAAATAGATGCAGTAGAATTAGTGTGGGAAGAATGGTTTTGAATTTATTTTGAATTTATTCCATCATTTATAGTATTTTTGTTTTTATGTCGGCACTACTTGATTTCTAGTTCAAATTTCCCTTCTATTCGCTCGTAATTAGAATTTCCTTTCCCATTGATTTCTTTTATTTCCTGCATGATTTTAATTTTTTGTATTGATGTTTTCTCAAATTCTCTTTTAGTGCAGGATTTCATTTATTGGTGAGATTAATACGCAAGATAGACTAGCATTTCTTTTGTAGGTTGCCAGGGGCTTTCTCTGGCATTTCCAGTGCTACGTCTTGAAGTTCACGAACTATCTGGATTGAGAAATTAAATGTTTGTACATCTATAAGCCCTATACTGCACCCAACAAGTTTCATTTATCTCTTCCTAAGATCCATTAACTTCCCTCTTTCCCAACCGATTCCCAAGACTCAAAACTTCAAAGGCAAGCATAAGAAACAACAAGAAGAAATCCTTGAAAACCAATAACAACATGACTCTGCAAAGAAAGTGGTATGGACATACACTAGACATAAACAAAGTTGTAAATCAAGCACAAACAAGACACAAAGAATTCAAATCACAAGACTCTCAACAAACACCATGAATCAGTCCCCATGGTTTCCAGTGCTTCTAAAGGAAAGCTCAACTTGAGCCTTCTTCAGGATTTCATGGATATCTCTTGCCATGCAATCCCCTGTATCATATTTCCATAAACACACAAATTTCAAGGCATAAATAAACATAAAAATACACCAGTTACATTAACTTTTTGTGCCAAGCACATTTCCTGCAACTAAACACATCCAAGCCATCTCTCAAGGGACTCCCATCCTTTGACAGATCCAACTATAACTAGCTACTAGTTGATGTATTTGTCAATCACATGTTCATAGCAATAGCACATATCCACATATTGTTAAACAAAATCAAGGTTAAGAAGTTTTCCTATATGAAAAACACTCATTCGTTTGGAATTAGCGTTTCCAAACATAAGCAAAGAAATTATTTCCCAATTCCTTTGTTTTTACCATTTACCTTGCTACAATTGAGTCTTACTTTATGATATCACTTCACCTAGTTCTTAAGTATATGTAAGAAAATCAATTATTACCTTGTCATGCTAATACCAAGCATGTTTCCTTGCAACTATTCACATATGTTAGTCACATGTTCCACAAATCAAGGAACCATATCTATAAATTTGTAATCAACCTTTATCATGTCTAACAACCAGGTCATAATCAAGTAATAGTCATAATACATAATGCTACAACTATCACCTATTAGAATCAAGTACATGTCATATATCTCATCACATATGTGTTAGTACAACCATATTGTTGAAAAAAGATCATTTATTCATGAAATCTTACAAACACATGCTCATATCATGCAATTAATAAAACATTCAAAGAAACTGTAATATGTTAGATAATTTAACTAGATGACATAATCAAACACTCAAACACAAAATAGATGACACAATAAGAAAAACTAGCACCAAGTATACGACATAAGAAAACTCATACCTTGATGTATCTTAGAGGAGGCTATCTTGTCTGCACAATCAATCTATATAGCATGATATAACTTTACAACATATCAACATAAACATAAATAAGGTCATGATATCCATAATAGTTAGTAGCTAACATGTTCACAACATAAACTCATAAACAATTATCATTCATACATAATAATCACATATGCACAGTCAGTCTAAATTAGTACGACATAATGTCACAAATAAGTCGACTCATACATGAATTTCCTAACCCTAACCATTGGCATAGGCCAATCCAATTTAGCATCATACATATAACATCAAGATATTAATGTAATAACTCTAACCATTAAGTTACTAGCATATAAAAACAACAAGTTAACCTATAACATACTTATCAACACTATATAACATAATCAGCAAGTTCTCTAACATAAAACAATAAGAGAAATGCATATAACCACAGGTTACTACCACTCATGATTATCTAACACATGTGCATATGACTACACTAATTAACTATCATCTATAATGTATGTAACCATAACATCAATAGACATGTACATAAACCTAATGTATATAATCCTAATGCATATAAGAATCCTTAACCTACATACCTACATGCACAACATAGAACCTGTAGGGCAACGTGCTCTTGCCTCAAGGTGGAATGGTGTGACTTCACTTTGATGACATGCATATCCTACTTTATCTCAAACAACACAATAGCATCCTAACCTACTAATATCACCATGATGACCTAATTTCATATAATGACCTCACAATACATCTATGTACTGCCATACTTGCATAACCATAACCATGACAATGGATGCATAACATCATATGGGCACTAACATGCATAAAAAATGCATATACAGCCATACACACATGATGAAATGTCCCATAACAACACCCTCAACCTTCACATGGTGACATCACTACAACCACAATCAACACCATGTTAATGCAACACGCACATGGACTACAAGCATAAGAAACATAAATGCAACTTAGATGAATACATGACCAACACACTGGACATTTAGTCTGAGGGGTGAACCATGCTATGGTACCACTTTGTACAATCAGATATGACACAAAGAGAGTGCACCCCTCTTTGAAACCACTCTGTAACACCTTCCTCCCACTTCTACCTAGGTAACCAGACAATCAAGGTAAACACGTGATGAGAGGATAATATGATTAGATTCAATATCCTAGGTGACCTTACAAAAATGGAATTGATGGAAACATATCATACAAACCTTCCACACCATCAACAAAACTCCTAAGAACCATTCCAACATTTCAGGTAACCAGCCCGTGGATCCCACTAAGGTTTTAGACCACTTGACTCCCAGATGCTCCCATGATATGGACCTAACAATGCCTAGGAGGTTCTGGATGCTCTCATGACAAGGCATGCCAACATCCAGGGACTATTATTCTTAGTTTTATTTGAGCCACTTTTTTAGGCCTAAATCCAAAGTCACTACACAGAATTGGATGACACCTTCAGAACAAAAATATAACAAGGAAATAATGATGCAAATGAAAATACTTGAACAAGCCCTTAACTAGGCCCCTATTACCCATGGCATACATTTTTTCAAAGATATCACAAATATGTAATCTAATGGTGTAAACAACATATTTAAGTATATGGGTCTCATAATTATCTAAGAAATGCTATGAAGCATTGTTCCCTTACATCATTTTTTGTGTTATCATCTATTAGGTCATAGATTGTTCATTCGTTTACAAGTAAAAACATGATGAGAGCAATACATAGTCAATTTCATAAACACATATACATAAGCAACATAATATCACAAAAATACCAAGGAAATCACATGCATATGATCCAGATATAAACCAGTATAATACTCACAGAATTACAAGGATAAGTAACCTCATATTGATGATGAAAAATCCAAACCTAGGATGGGACCACCAAAATTCCACCCAACAATAGAATGGCTGAGACAAATTTCTCTTCAGTCATTCACCCTTGTGCCATATTCCAAGCATGAATGTGGGACTCAAACTAAAATAACCAACCAAGGCATCGCGATGCTAAACCATGACACCCTCATTAATAGAAACTAGGTTTTACTGTAATCCATCCCAGATCACTAAGCAAACACAATAAAGATGTAATAACATGATTTACCATGATGTCCACCTGATTGTTAGGCCAAACAAGCATGGATGCCACTAGATTTCTCCACCTGCATAGTGAGGAATTTTTGTGTCTCTTAGTCTCTCAAGCTTTACCACAATCCACACAAGATCAGTAGGCCCTAAACCGAGACCCACTCTCTAGGCTTTACTGCATATCCCAATGCGAGATTATTAGGCCCAACGGAGAGAAATGGCATCTTAGCTTTCCCATATATCCTACCAATCACTGGAAGGGATTCCTAGGCCCACCTAGGAAACGAAAAATTTGGCTTTACCACAAACAACATTCTGGTTCAAGGGTTACTAGGATATGTGTTCTATCATTCAGATATCCACATCACTCATCTACAAATCCATCCGACAATCCAGATCAACCA
Source organism: Pinus taeda (assembly GCA_000404065.3). Taxonomy (NCBI): domain Eukaryota; kingdom Viridiplantae; phylum Streptophyta; class Pinopsida; order Pinales; family Pinaceae; genus Pinus; species Pinus taeda. The sequence continues at coordinate 32,117 of APFE031149715.1, forward strand.
AAACATGAGAACCCCATCATACCATGGCTATCCGAAAATGGCAAGGCTAGGCTAAAAACACTATCACACTTGGAAAACACATGGAATAACAACAAAATGATGGCATGAAATACCATGCATGCCAAATCTAGCAAGGAAATTACACATGAAAATTGCTACCTACAAATAATCCTAATGTAGTTGCTTGATATTTCTCTTCCTTTCTTTCTCCTTCCTTCCTCTTTTCCTTATTTTCCTTTCTTGATCCAATGCAAAACTTGAGAAAAATCTTACCCACTGATCCTCAGAAGAATTTTTATCAATGAGGCCTCTAATTTCTTCAATTTCTATTCTTTTGCTTAAGTTTCCTCTTGACATGCAACCTATGACCTTTCACCTTCATTTTCGACTAATTTCTTTATTTTCATAAATAAAATGCCAATAAATTCCTATGCCTTTCCAAAGCCTATGTCATTTCCATTTCCAATTTTCTTCACCCATAACAACTAAAATGAACACCCACTAGGATGTTTTTCCCACCATTTAGCTTGGAATACATGTCCCATGACCATGGCCTTATATATTTTACATGAGTTTTTAACCAGGGTTATTATAGAACCCTCCCTCTTGGGCGACCATGTTAGGCCCCTATACTACTAGTGTAACCCCTGATTATTATTAGTACAACCCTCTTATTATATTTATGTACCCATGTAGTGCCCATATTGTTACTATTGTGCCCCATAGAAGCCCACTATTGTTATTATTGTGCCCTTACTTTATTATTGTTATGTAGGCTCTGATTATATAATTGACCCCTTAGACTCCTATATATAGAAAGGAGGTCTTTTCATTTGTATCATCCAAGAATTATTCATTTATGTAATCTAAAGGAGGTTTCCCCCTCAAAGAGGCTGAATTCTAAGGCGTTGATCTATATTTTCTATCTTTTCTTGAGCTAGTTTCATAACATTTGGTATTAGAGCTTTGGATTCTAGGGTTTCGCTGCGTCAAATAGGTCATTGTGGAATTTTCACTATAACTTTTTTTCTGTGATGTTTTAAAAGTTAAAAAAAAAAACCATTTGAGACGACATCACGCTGAAGCGCGGGTCCGAATTTCAGAGCTTTTTGCATTATATTTTTGGAGATATGATCTGAGAAAGTTGTTCCTTTTGAAAAATCCTGAATTACATTCAAAATAGGTGACTTAAGGAAAATCATCATAACTTTCTCTCTGAGCATCAGATTGAAATTTCTTAAGATGGTACAGAAAGAGGACAGACTGTAGTTTTGTGTCTATATTTTTTAGAGGCAAAAGTCAAAACAGGGACACGTGGCACGTCGTACAAGTTCCCTCTACTGAATTAGTCTATAATCAGGTCACTGTGGGAGATTTGGCATAACTCTTCATTGGAGAATCCAATTGGGGTCAAACTGGTGGAATTGGAAAGAGGACACAGAGGACTACTACAGATTGTTGTTTCAGAACTTAAAGATCTGAAAGTACAGAGTTACACTCATTTCAATATTGAGCTCCTAAAATCAAGAAAAAGAAAGATGAGGAAGTTTGATGGCAAGGATCTGGTAAATTGGATACGTCAGATGGAGCAATATTTTGATCT